>JAMLFY010000001.1:330805-365805 GCA_030441495.1 Dalbergia oliveri
AATTCGAGTATAGTTGTCATGCTGAATTTCCGTCAAATTTGAGGGACTTGAGAAAGTTTTGAAAAGAAAGATTTTATATGTGACATGCCGAGACGCATTTCTCCTGTGATGGAGAAAGGAAACCCGTGGAGGGTATGGTCGTGGCCATACCGAAGTGAACAATGTCACTAGTTTTACTAGATGATGTGTTTCGCAGAATTAGACGTACTTCTCTGTGACGGTGAGGAGAAGGTAAAACCATGAGGGCATCGACATTAGCCTCCAAAGCGGACAAAGTCACTTGGTCTTAACCAGCATGCGCTTCAGAGAAGGAAGAAAGCCCCATGATGGGTGATTCCTTAGGTCCTCTGTACTTGGAGTCGAGGATTTGTTATTGTTATGATTATGATTCGCTTATCAAGAGTATAAGTAAGAACTAGTGACGACTAGTTAAGGTATGAGCTCATAGCCTAGTATCAGGGTCGGTTACAATTGTTTAAAAAAAAAGATCATGATGTCACAAGTTTGAGAAACGGGGAAGATGAGAAATATATTGCTTATGAAATCAAAAGGTTGATCTTGAAAAGTTACTTGCCACTTATATGTGATTCAATTGTTGATGATATGTTTTACTTGTTGCTCAGGATTGCCATGCATTCATGTTCTGCTATGCTGCATACATGCATTAAGATTCATCATAAAAGACATGGACCTTGGATAATTACTTTTATGAAAACTTCATAATGGACCTTTGCATGTTTAACTTTTTTATAATAAACCCAAGGTTCCTGGGGACGTAAACGATGACATTAGGATAAAGGACTCCCTACTAAAGCTTGAAAAGTTGGTCTTGGACCATACATGATTTCGATTTCCTTTTCTTTTCCTTACTCAAGATTTCGATTTCTTTTCCTCCTCGATGATTTCAGTTTTCATTCCCTTTATTTGTACAAAGTTTGATAAAAATGTTAAGAAGCTCACTAAAGGTTTTGTTTAAGAAACTTAATCACATGTTTTCAAAGAACTCTAAGCTTACCCTTGCCAAACTTAAAGTTGGCCGTCATTCTAGAGTTACTCTAGAGGAGCTTGTGAGCAATAAAATAAAGAATATGAGCAATTCTCTTTATGTTTGTTTTGATAAGTTGTAACACTCTAATATTTAACCCAACATGCCTAGGACGTATTAAGATTAATTATTAGTTATTACTTCCTTTTAAACTCGTTTGTAAAACTACTTAGCAAAAAATACAGCTAAATTTTTTTTTCTTAAAATGCATAAACCAAAATGCGAGCCATCGCATACTATTATGAGCGAAACGTAAAAGAAAAAGATTAAAACATACAACGAAGCAATAAGGTACACATCCATTCACAAAATCAATTGCCATAATATATTAAATATCATAGTTTGATACATCACGAAAAGATAAAAACATAAAGTCATACCCTCATAAAATGGGAGAGCTACATGAAACATAAAGCAGAAAGGAAAGCATAAACAACTAGTACAAGGGAGCCCAAAAGATCAAACCCTAGCCTAGCTACCCTTCCTCGAAAACCTACTGGTGACGCTGATCCTTCTGCGATGGGAGATGTGTCCCATGAACTACTCGAGCTCCTCGTGGCCCAACGAAGAGTGGGCATGGGCATGCGGAGCGGGGAACAACATGGCTCCTCGGCGCGGGCGCCTCTCAGCGTCGACTCGCCTCGCAAGCCTCGGTTGGGTGATAGTGTCCTCGCTACCCCTACCCACATCCATGGGTACCAGGGAGAACCCTCCGAGTAAATGTAAGCAAGAAAGTCCTTGAGAGTCGACCACAATGCCAGGATGAGCGGAATGTACTCGGGTAGTCTTAACTTGAGGATGATGGACGGGCGCGGTCACTCCGTCATGGGTCAAGTCCTCTCGAAGATCGAGGTCGTCACTATAAGGTGAGGTAGGAGTGAAGCGAAACTGGAAACTAGATGCGCGAATGGGCATCCCATGTATGCAAAAATGCGGATATCATAGTGACCCTCAAATGATATGACTGATGCTCCGAGTCATAGTGCACCTCCCAAACCAGCATATCAACAAAGATCACGAACGACGCCATCAGAATCTAAAGACGTAACAGGAAAAAAGAAGAGGGGTGAGAATCTTGCTAAAGAATCTTAGTAGGGAATCCTCCTACCCTAATGTCATCGTTTACGTCCCCAACCTTGGGTTTATTATGAAAAGGTTAAACATACAAAGGTTCATTATGAGGTTTTATAAAGCATTTATCCAAGGTCCGTGTTTTATGATAAATCTTAATGCATGTATGCAGCATAGCAAAACATGAATGCATGGCAATACTTTATGTAGCAAACTAATAAAACATGTTATCAATATTTCATCATCATATAAGTGACATATACTTCTCATGAAAACCTTTCTCTTTCATACGGCAGATACTTCACATCTTTTCTCGTTTCTAAAACCGTGACATCAAGGTTTCAAAATAGTAACCGCACCCCTTAAACTAGGCTATGAGCTCATACCTCAATAGTCATCACTAGTTCTTACTTATCCTCTTGATAAGTAATATAATCACAAAAATCCCGACTACTAGAGTATGGGTAGGGGCCTAAGATCACCCATCATGGGACTTTTTCCTTCTCAGAAACGCATCAGACTTGGTTAAGACCAATGACTTTGTTCGCTTTGGTAGGCTAATGTTGAATGCCCTCAGCTTTACCTTCTCTCATCGTGGCAGGAAAAGTACATCTCGTCCTGAGAAATGCATCATCTGGTTAAAACCGTGACTTTGTCCGCTTTGGTATGGCTTGGTGTCCATATCCCTCACGGATTTACTTTCTCTTCACCGGAGCAGGAGTCTTGGCATGTCACATATAAAATCTTTCTTTTCAAAACTTCTTTTAAGTCCCAAATTTGACGGAATTCCAGGATAGGCTTGCACAACGAATTTCTTCAAATTTGAGTCACTGTTAATAGTTTCCATATCTCAGTTTATCCAATCTTTAAAAGTCATATAAACATATTCACTCATTTTATCATCATCTCATATCCATATGATCTTAAACATAGCATGCCACATAACAATCACATCATAAGCTCATGCATGCCAACAGTACTACTTTCACATATACACTCGGATATTAGAACTATGTACTCACTTGGTCACTTACTCTCATCAACCTCCCTACCTTATAGTGTTTTATACTTTGACCCTTACGGGTCTAAGGTCGTGTTCTGATTATCCTAATTCCTATAATAGATCTTTTATGCACCTAAAGGATCATTGCTTGTAATTCTTTCTAACATTTATACCCAACTTCTTCCAAATAGCATTGTATAGATTAGTTGCCATGATCATTATTCAACTACGAGGTTCTTAGAATCTACGTCTTTGACCCTTTCTAAGTTCTCTTCGCCTAAGGCTTTATATTCAACTCCTAGACATATCCACTAATTATGAACCATTTTCCTTAAGTTCAATTATGCTTGGAAGTAGAAGTTATTATTCTTGTGTCTAAGTGCCTTAGAATTCTTATTTTAAATCTTTCCTAGTTACTTATTCTTTCCTAACTTCCAAAATCGTTCCTATAACGCCCTTTGCTGCAAATACAAATGACCAAAATGCCCTGAGGTCATTTTTACCCGAATTAAAGAACGTGTAACGCCCCAATTTTTATTGTAATTTTTACTATCATTAGAATTACCGAATTACGTAGGTAAATATTATATAAAATTTGAGACCAAACAATCCTTAATAAAGGAATATAACGTTAGAAGAAAAGTTAGGAGCAATTCGTGCAAATATTGCAAACCCCGATTTCTGGACGTGTAAAATGACCAAAATGCCCTGAGGTTATTTTACTCAGAAAATGAGGATCGTGGGCCCCACCCGTCCTCAAGGGGATGTTTTGATGATAATAGGGGATTGTTTGTGTTATGTGTGTTAATAGAGCGAAGAATCTCAATTTTGAGTTTCGACGCAAAATGACCAAAACGCCCCGCCGTCTTTTAACTCAATTGCGTGCCGACTGAGCCGAACCTCACTAAAATGTTTTAAAAGGTGTTTTTAAGCTATGATTGGCCATTGGTTAAGTTCGAAGGCCAGGGATTTTAAGTAAAATGACCGTTTTGCCCGTCTTGTAGTTTTGCAAATTTTGAGATTTTGATTTGTCTAACGAAACCTAAGCAATATTAGGCTCAAATTAAAGCTTATTAAATTCTAATTACTAATCTAGAGTCAAAATTATTTATTTAGATTGATTAGAACCTAAAATTGCTTAAAACACCCAAATTGCTTAGTAATTCACTTAAACCCTTAACCGTAAATTCTCTAAATTGCATGAATACCTTGCCTACACCTAAAAAATACATGGAACACACAAAATCCTCTTCCACAAGGCTGTAATGCACGAAATTATTGAGTAATAAGTCAGAAAATTATTACACAAAAATCCAAAGAATGAAAACAAAGAATCATGAAAACATGGAAACATGATTCCATGTTTTAAGCCACCAAACAAAATGATTTTTCTTCCTTATTTTTTTCTCTAATTTTTGGTCAGATTTCTTTCCTTCCTTTGTCCATTTATGAGCTGCAAAATCTCTATAAATAGGCATGCTTGAAGATAGTTTAGATGCTTAGTTCATAACTTACACAAATTCTAGTTTTAGGAGCACCAAAAGCTCTCATTTCCTCCTCCTCTTGGCTGAATTCTTTCTTCAAGTTTTCAAGAATATTTTCTTTCATTTCACTCAAGGAAACCAAGTTCTCTTCCTTTCCTTCAAATCAGATTAGGTAGGGAGTTGTTTTTAAGTTTATTTCTATGCTTTGCTAAGTGTTGTTCTTGGTTCAAAATGATGATTTCATGGATTTTCTCTAGTTTTTCCATTTGGTTTTCTTCTTCCTTTTTCTTTGAACAATTCAGCCATATGGCCTAGGTGGGACTAAGATGATGGCTTGATGATGAGGACCTTGAGGGTGGGTTGTGAATCCATCACAAGTTAGGCCTCTAAAGCTTGAAAGTTCCACTTGATGCAAAACTTTAAAGAATAATATTTTTATGATGTTTTTATGATCTTGAGTTTAGAACTTGAAAGATGTATTTTTCACTTTGTCTTGCTAAGATATATTGGGTTGAATTTATATTTCTCTAAAGTCTTGGAGGAGCTCTAGTAAAGAAATAAAATGAACTTGCATCCATGTTTAAGTTTATGCCTTGCATAACCATGTTTACTTTCTATGTCATCACTAAATTCTCAAGAATGAATAAATGAACTTGCATATTCATGTTTAAATTTCCAAGCTTGCATTTCATGTTTAAATTTCAAGTTGTCACTTAATCTCTAAAGATAATAAAGAAGTTGCATCTCATGTTTATTTTATGCTCTCACTTTATTTTATAATGGCTAAAAGAGTCAATGCATGGCATGTTTATTTTATGTCATCACCTAAAAATCCTAGAGCTCAAAGACTTGCTTATGAATCATAAGCGAAGAAATGAGATAATTGGAGTTAAAGAATTTATTCTTTAAGAAGTCTTGAGAATTGGAGCTTAAAAATGTAATTCTCATCTCATCCAAAATCCTGTGGACTACCGCGCTACTTGCTTGAGATTCTTCTCCTCTCCTGGTCATATGCGATTACCGCTCAGTTTCTTGCATCATGTTTATATTACAAGTTCTTGCATCATGTTTAATTTTCAAGTTATCACCTTAAATCTTAAAGATAAAGAAATGGAATTGCATATCATGTTTATAATTCCAAGCTATCACCTTATAAAGATAAGATTAAAATAAGGTTGCATAGCATGGTAATAATTCAAAGATGTCACCTAAATCTCTAAAGCTCAAGACTTGCTCCTTTTATCTTAAGTGAAAGATTTAATTATGAACATTCTTTCAAGTTATAAATCGGTCCCATGGTTAATTTAGGCCTAAAGTCCTATGACTTCTTTCAAGTTTAACAAAAGGAATTAGTTTTAAAAGAGTTTTAAAACTTGTAAGAATTTTATGGGAAGCTAGTAATTTATGTGTACTTAAAATGTGATTTGATGCTTATTAAGAATTTGGTGTCATTGATTGCTTCCCTGGTTTGTATGTTATAGTTGTTGTTGCAAACAATGAAAACTTATGCATGAAATAAAGACATATTCTGTACCTAAGAAAGTGTATTCCTGTAAGAGTGCAATTTGGAAAGATTCTGGCTAAGGAAAGATTTGGTATTTAAGCGTGTCCATTGTGACCCACCTCTCTTTCTGGGAATCTCCAAGATGCATGATTACAGTTGGTATATATTATTTCGGCATAAGACTATAAATGAAAAAATGTTATGATGATTATGAATGAAGAATTGTATTATGATATAACATGCAAAGACTTAAAGGTGACTCAAAATATATGAGAAAATGATCCTTTGGACCCATCAAACTATAGGCGGTGAAAGGTGATTCTTGCCCCTAGTCTGTTCTCTCAAAAGGGTAGAGACGAATTTTTACTTATCAAAAGGGATAAGTATGTGCTGACGACTAGCAAGGTATGAGCTCATAACCTAGATTACTCCCAAAAGGGTGGAGCATAGGGTGGCCCAGGAAAATGATGATGAAAGTAACTTTAAGTCACCTAAGAAACTAAGTAAATGCATTATGTGAATATGATGTTCTGCTATGCATAGTATTTATGAGATGATGATGAGAAATATGATATTCTGCTATGCATAGTATTATGAAATGATGATGAGGAATATGATGTGATTTTATGCATAACTATGTTATTATATATGAAAGGAAAAGTTCATTATAAACATGACATGCTAAGTTTATGATGCATTATAAGACGCATGATTAAAGCGACGAACCTCGATAAAGTATATTTTCGAACTTAATAAATCAATCTTAGCATGCTCACTATTTCATAATAACCCGAGGTTCCTGGGGACGATGATGATGACACAATGCATCATGAGGTGAGTACCCTCCTGAGATTCTTTTATAAGTTTCTCACTCCCTCTATTTTTCTTTCCATCTCGTCTTAGAAATAGAAGGAAGCGTTCGTGAATCACATTGAGGCTATAAGGACAGTGAACTTGAATCCTGCTAGTTTCACTCGTATATTTCAGATATCTATCCCTATCCCTGGAGTGTTATTACTAGGTGCCATTAATGGATGTCCTTCCATCCATATATTATTTATGTTTTATTAGATTGCCTACACTTAGTCTTATTCTGTTGGTAGGCAAAATATCTATATGATATGTAATTATGGATGCTGTATGATGGAGCCAATATATTATGATGTGATGTTTGTAAATTCCTATGTGTTTTTTAAATTTTGCTAAATCATTCACGTTAAGCGGGCTTACGTTTTCAATTATGTTTAAAAAAAAAAATGGCTCGTAATTTCACTAAGTATTTTCAAAGCATGATTAAGGAACTGAAGCAAAGAGTAAAGTCTAGTAATTAATCAAATACTGCCTAGGTGTATTGGGTTAATTATTAGGGTGTTACATTTTGGTATCAGAAGTTCGGTCTCACGGAGCTTGAGCATTTACTCACTATGCTTCTAAAGCATAATACGTTAGTAATGTCATGTGTAGATGTTTATCATTAGGATGAGCTTGAGGATTAGAAATACATGACTCATTGTATGTTGAAAGTGCCATGGTAACTTGCTCACTTGCATGGAATATTGGGCCTGATCACCTTCAATGTTGCTGTTTTGTGTGTATAGGGACCAATGGCACGACGACAACAGACTAGGAGCGCGGCAGAATAACCAAGATAATGAGACCGCTGAAGCACTTCGCGACGTAGCAAGGACCATGAGAATGATGATGGAACGGATGGATCAGAATCGTCAAGCTAATATAAATCAAGGACATGAAATTCCCGAACATGCTCGTTTTCGGGAATTCGTAAGGCGAATCCACCCGTTTTCAAGGGGACCCTGAATCCTAATGTAGCAGATGAATGGATTCGGAATTTGAGAAGGTCTTTGCTGCAGTTCCATGTTCCGAGAGGAGAAGGTCACTTTTGCCACCCACATGCTTGAGGGTGATGCCCTTTTGGTGGGATGGTGTTCGAAGACTCCTGAGGCAACCGAAGTGGACATTGATGGGAATTATCACAAGGTCCATTTTTACGAGAAGTACTTTCTGGAGTCGGTTAGAAATGCTAAGGACATTGAATTCATGCAACTTGTCCAGGGGAATATGAATGTGGCTCAGTATACCTGCCAGATTTGAGGAACTCATTAAGTTCTCAAGGATGTACCAAGGTAACCCTGATGAGTATGGAAATGCATTAAATATGAGTTAGGGTTAAAGGCAGACTTAATGTGGCAGTTGCGCACTTGGAAATTAAGGGATTTCTCTACCTTAGTCAACAAATGCCGCATCATTGAAGAAGGGCGGGAGAAGCTGGGTACTTCAAAGTCTGAGAATATCATAAAAAGCTGACACCTCAAGGTCAACGTTCAAGAGGCAAATCGACCTCCATTCCCACCTCAATAAACCCCAAGGTCCACAAAGGAACTTTCAACAAGGAAGGCCGAACAACAACAACAACCGCTATAACAGCAACCCTACAACAACAACCCCAACAACAATTACAACAACAACAAGGGGAAGCACCACAAAGGGGTCCAGGACACCTCACGACCCGCCATCCATGGAATGTCCCAAGTGCGGCAAGAATCATGGGAGCATGCCATGTCGAGCCGGAACAAACGTGTGCTCCGGTGTGAAACCAGGTCATTACTCCCGAGAATCAGGAAAGGAACCCGCCAACCCCAATCCCAAGCAGGAATACCAAGGAAGGGTATTGGGTTAATGAAGAAACGACAAAGTCACGAAATCTTGTGGAAGGTAAGTGTAATATGTATGGTAGAAACTTAATTGTCCTCATGATTTGGCGCTTCCCATTCTTTTATCTCCCACTCGTGTGTTAAAACCCTTAACTTGCATATAACTGAGCTTCCTTTGACCTTATTGTTTCTACCCTGGAAAACCCGTTAGGACTTGTAAATGTTGTTTAAATTGCCATTTTGTTATTGAAAATAGATCATTTGTTTTAGATCTCATTTGCTTACCCATGCAAGGTTTAGATGTGATTCTTGGCATGGATTGGCTTGAAGCCAACCATGTACCTGTTAAGCCTATGAGAAAACCATCACTTTCTCCATTCCCATTGAACCTAAGAAACCCATAAGTCTATACATAACTCCTGGGAATAACTGGTAAGGGTGAGAATAAAGGTTATATTTTCCTAGCCGCTAGTGATGTAGACTTTGAGCAAAGTATTGATGAGATACCAATAGTAAGGAATTATCCCGAGTATTTCCAAATGAGATACAGAGTTTCCTCCAAAGAGAGATAGAGTTTTCCATAGAATTGCTTAGGGGGTAGGTCCCATATCCATAGCCCCATCAGGATGTCCCCATTAGAGTTGACGAGTTAAAAGCTCAATTGGAAGATTTATTGGAGAAAAAGTTTGTTAGGCCTAGTGCGTCACCTTGGGGAGCCCCTGTGTTGTTTGTGAAGAAAAGGATGGGAGTATGAGGATGTGTGTTGACTATAGGCAATTGAATAAAGTGACAGTGAAGAACAAATACCCTTTGCCTAGGATAGATGACTTGATGGACCAGCTTAAAGGCGCAACAATGTTTTCTAAGATTGATTTGAGGTGAGGTTACCACCAGATTAGGGTGAGAGATGAAGATATACCAAAAACGGCCTTTCGCACCCGATACGGCCATTTTGAGTTTGGAGTAATGTCCTTTGGATTAACCAATGCTCGGCAATTTTTATGGATTACATGAATAGGATCTTTAGACCCTATTTAGATCAATTTATGGTTGTCTTTATAGATGACATTCTCATCTACTCTAAGACCCACGAGGAGCATGAACGCCACCTAACTATAGTCCTGGAAATCCTAAAGGAAAAGAAACTATATGCCAAGCTTTCTAAGTGTGAATTCTGGTTGGATGAGGTGAAATTCTTAGGGCATGTAGTATCTAAGAAAGGAATTGCTGTAGATCCTAGTAAGGTGGAAACGGTTGTAACTGGAAAGACCAACCACGGTCACTGAAGTAAGGAGCTTCTTAGGTTTAGCTGGTTATTACCATCGGTTGAATAAAGTTTGGAATGATGTTTTTGAGTGGTATTTGATATCTAGTTAAGCCCAGGAGGTCCCAACGTTTTAGTGTGAAATTAAGCAATATAGAGTCAAAATAATTTATTAAGGTTAATTAGGACCTAAGATTGCTTAGTTAAACTCTAATTGCATTCTTTAATTCAAGATTCCTAGTCATGGAATCTTGAATAGTATTTTTCTCTCCAATTCCTTAAATTAAGGAATTGTGCCATACCTCATTTGACCAAAAGAATGATTTTAAATTATTAATCTAGCAAGATTACCCTCCTAATCAAGTCTTAACAACCTTAATTAGCCAATTACCTCACCTAAACACTTGCTTACAAACTCCTAATCAAAAGCCTAATCAAAGAAACACCTAAACACATCATTAAACCACAATTACATGAACAATTTCTCCTCCCCTTGGCTGCCCAAATCTGGCCGAAATTCACCCCTCCCATGTGTGCACATGTTGAGTTTGTTTCACTCAAAGACCATGCTTCAAGCCATGCTTTCTACCATGCCTCACCATACTTCCATGAAAGAATTCTCTCCTCATGGAACATGAGGTCAAGGCCTCCCTCCCAAATCAGCCAACATGTTTCATTTTTCTATAAATACCAAGCCTTTGAAGAACTTGGTTGCACTTTGGATCATTTGCCAAGTTCAAGCATTCTTGCATTTTTTTCTCCTTTCCTCTCAAATTCCCTTAACTTGGCCGATTTCTTCCTTCAAGTTCCAAGAGGATTTTCCTTCTCCATTTCATCAAGAACTCAAGCTTTCTTTCATATCTTTCAAGACTTCAATTGGTAGGGGTTTATCTTTAAAGTTTTACTTGCTTTCTTTGAGATAAGTTCTAGTTTTCTTTGGTTTCAAACTCTTTTTCTCCTCTTTTCTTTTCGGCCTTGGAGCCTTTTCTGGAACTTTAGCTTGATGATGAGGTTTCAAGATAATGACTTGTTGTCATGTGAGAAACCTCTAAAGCTTGAAAAACTTGGTCTTGGACCATACATGCTTTGATTTCTTTCTTTCTCTTGGTTTAAGTTTTCGGTTTCTTTTCTTTTCCTCTCAAAGTTTCGATTTCCTTTCCCTTTTTCCTTTAAAGATTTCAGTTTCTTCTTCCTTTGTTTGAACAAAGTTTGCTAAAAATGTTAAGTAGATCACAAAAGTTTTGTTAAAGAAAATTAATCCTATGATTTCAAAGAGCTCTAAGCTTACCCTTGCCAACCTTAAAGTTGGTCGGCCGTTCTAAGAGTTTTACTCTAGATTGAAGCCCATGAGCAATAAAATAAAGAATATGACTTAGTTCTTTGTATTTTGTTTAGACAAAGTGTTGAGCTTTGTGTCTATTTTCTTGAGCTTGATGATGAAGTTCAAAACCAAAGACTTCTTTGAAGTCTTGGTGCTAAGAACTCTAAAGCTCACTTTATGTTGTTAAGATGCATATTGGGTTAAGGTTATGATGTTCCTTTAAAGTCTTGTAAGAGCTCTAGTTAAGATAAAATGAGTTGCACACATGTTTATGTTTATGCCTTGCATAGCATGTTTATTTTGATGCCATCACTAAACTCTCAAGAATAATTAAATGAACTTGCATTATCATGTTTAAATTCCAAGCTTGCATTTCATGTTTATATTTCAAGTCATCACTTAATCTTTAAAGATAATAATGAGGTTGCATCTCATATTTATTTTATGCTCTCACTTTACTTTCTAATGAAGAATAAAATAAGTGCATATCATGTTTAAGTTTATGCCATCACTTAAATGTCCTAGAGCTCAAAGACTTGCCCAAGTATCTTACATAAAGTTTTAGAAAATGGAGGCATTTCAAGGATGCCATTTTGGCCTTGTGATGATGATGATGGACTTGGATGAGTTCATCTAATCACAAGTGCACATAGTCTAAGTCTTGGAATTTTTCTAAGCTTAGATGTACTCAAGGAACTTTATGAACAAAGTTTTATGTTTTAAATCCATTCCTTGAGCTAAATAATTTAGCTACTGACCTAGCATATATTTATGATTTCAATGAGATTAATTGGTTTCTAAAAGAGTTTTGAGTTCCTAAAATTATTCCAAGAGAAACTAGCAACTTATATGCATTTTAATCATGAGATTATGTGATTTTATGGGCTTTACATTTCGGTTCTGCCCTCTCATGTTTGGCTACTGTATGAATTCTGTTTTATGGTGTTAAAATGTGTAAAATTATGTTTGAGTGAAGCAAGGAACGATTTAGGGAAGTTAGGAAGAACAAGTAACTAGAAAGGACTTAAAATGTGAATTCTAGAACACTTAGATGCACAAATTTGTAATTCTGTTCCAGCATAATTGGACTTAAGAAAAATGGTTTATAATTAGTGGATATGTGTAGGAATCCCTCATAATTGGTTTAGGAGTTAATTATAGAGCCTTAGGCGAAGACGGAACTTAGAAAGGGTTGAAAACGAAGATTCTAGGACCCGTAATCATGAGGCAAAATTCTGCCCAAAATTGCTAAGAGCTGTTTGGTTATGTTATAAATCATAAACATTAGAGAAAATTATAGGTAATGATCCCTTAGGTGTTATAAAAATCCATAATGAAGGTTAGGATAATTGGAACACAAGTTTAAGACCGTAAGGGCCAAAGCATAAGACACCAAGAGATAGGAGGTGTGATGTGAGCATGAGACCGAGTGGGATACTCATAATGATGTGAATATGTTAATATCATGAGCATGAGACTTTATGTGTATCCGTGGCATGTTGCTATGATGATGTGGTATGCTATGTTTATAATGCATGAGAATATATGATATGTCATATGAAGTTCTATGGTTGCATGCTCATGTTGCATTCATACAAGATATGATAAAGAGGAAATGATCCCATTATGACTTCCCGAGTTAAGGGTTATACGGGTGATCCAACGAAAGAGATATGTTTCCCCCTCTTTTACCCCATATGATCTAGCGACGGCTAGTTAGGATGAGCTCATTCCTAGGCGATGGGTGATTAGGAGTTTTGGTGATCATGTTAAAATCGCAGGGGCCGGCATGTTGGGTGGATTTTGGTGACCATGATGAGGGTGGAAAAATTTATGAAAGGAACTCAGAGTTCAAGTATGAAAAAGTAAAAGACGCACATGCATATGTTTCATTGATGCTTGATTAAGTGATATGTGATATTTACGTGTACTGTCATACTCAAATATTGCCATGCATACATAAAATATCTGCTGCATTCATACCATGAAGACTCATGCTAAAAGGAACCTACTTCGGATAATAGGATTTGATAAATTAAAATTGAACCTATGCATGTATACCACTTTCATAATGAAACCCGAAGTGGCTAGGGCAACGACGATGACACTTGTGTTAAAGTCGTGAGCCCTGAGAATCTTGTATAAAGTATTCTCACCCGTTTGTCTTTCCCTCGTGTCGTCTCCAGACGGATTGATGCGGATGTTCGTGATTTTCCTTGAAGCGCGAGCATAGGAGTTATGCACATCGATCAGAGGCGCAATGGAAGCTTGAAGACTAATTTAGCCGTTTATAATTATGTTTAGCATTAGTTAACCTTGCTTGATATATCTAGTATCTTGAGGTGTCCTTATATTTATAAGGGCATCATTGTTTTGTTATGATTATAATATAATACTACGAGTTATGTTGTGTTTATTCTATGGTTTATTTATGATGGTTATGGTTATGTATACCTGGTTGTTATGTTTCTTGTTTAGAAGTCGGTCCCTATACGCATGCGCGGCTCGCATTTTAAGTCTTAAGTTCAAAAAGAAAAATTTAGTCATATTTTTAGTACTCGTATTTTAAAGAAAGTCAAGTAAAGTTCTGAAACGAAGACGTAACCGCTAATAACTAGCCGAATGCGACTTAGCGTATTAGGTGAAAGCTAGGGTGTTAGCTCCTCGCTTCACTCAAACATAATCTTACACATTTTAACTCCATAAAACAGAATTAATACAGTGGCCAAGCAACAAGACAGAAACCAAAAATATGCATCACACATAATCACACAAGTTCATGTTATAAGTACGTATAAGTTATTTGTTTTCTCTTGGAACAATTTCAGGAATTCAAAGGTGGTTGGTAATCGATTACATGGTACTTAATCGATTACCAAGATAAATTTTGTTCTGGGTGCGAGGAACATCAGGTAATCGATTACATAGGATGGTAATCGATTACTTAGGGTTAAAAACTATTTCCGAAAATAAAGAGCATCATGGTAATCGATTACAGAAGTTAAAAACCGATTTTGGGCATGATGAACAACCTGGTAATTGATTACATTGTTGGTAATCGATTACCAGAACCAAAAATCCTTCAAATTACTAAGTAATCGATTACATAAGCTGGTAATCGATTACTAGAACCTCTAAATTTGAGAAAACATGATTTTTGACATATTCTAAGCTTCTTAAACACCTTGAAACCTTATAAAACATCTTTCTAACATTTCTTTGAAAACATCCTCACATTTTTACAAAATCAAACCATCATTGTATCATGACTTAAACACATCTACTTGACATGGTTAAAATTTCCATTCTCTAAAACTTTATATATGATACTTGGGAAAGTCTTTGAACTCTAGAGTATTTAGGTGATTACATAAATATAAACATGCTATGCACTTTATTTTACTCTTCATTATAAAGTAAAGTGAGAGCATAAAATAAATATGAAATGCAACCTCATTATTATCTTTAAAGATTAAGTGATGACTTGAAATATAAACATGAAATGCAAGCTTGGAAATTTAAACATGATAATGCAAGTTCCTTTATTTATCTTTGAGAGCTTAGTGATGGCATCAAAATAAACATGGAATGCAAGGCATAAACTTAAACATGAGTGCAAGTTTGTTTTATCTTAACTAGAGCTCTTACAAGACTTTAGAGGAACATCAAACCTTAACTCAATATGTATCTTAACAACATAAAGTGAGCTTTAGAGTTCTTAGCACTAAGTCTTCAAAGAAGTCTTTGGTTTGAACTTCATCATCAAGTTCAAGAAAATGGACTAAGACAAAAATATCAACACTTATCAAAACAAACATAAAAAGAACTACTCATATTCTTTATTTTATTGCTCATGGGCTTCAATCTAGAGTAAACTCTTAAGAACGGCCGACCAACTTTAAGGTTGGCAAGGGTAAGTTTAGAGCTCTTTGAAAACATATGATTAGTTTTCTTAACAAAAGTTTTAGTGATCTACTTAACTTTTTTATCAAACTTTGTACAAGAAAGGAATAAAAACCAAAATCTTCGAAGGAGAAAGGAAAGGAAAACTAAAACATATATGGTCCAAGACCAAGTTTTCAAGCTTTAGAGGTTTCTCACATGGCATCACAAGACCATTATCTTGAAACCTCATCATCAAGCCAAAGTTTTCTCATCAAAGGCTCTAAGGCCGAAATAAAAGAGGAAAAGAAGAGCTTTGAGACCAAAGAGAAAACTAGAACTCTTCCTTAGAGGAAGCATACAAAACAAGGAAAATAAAACCCCTACCTAATGAAGTCTTTGAAAGAGAGGAAGGAAAGGTTTGTTTCTTGAGAGGAAAAGAGAAGAAAATCTTCATGAATCCTTGAAAATACTCGGCCAAGGGAGGAGAAAGGAAGAAGAAAAGGTTTCTTAAGGCTTAAAGAAAGAAAGCTTTGAGTTGGCAAAGTGTGTAAACCTTTAAAGAGCTTTCAAGCTCACCTATTTATAGAAGAATGAAAGCTTATGGAGGGCTTGAGAGGAGGAGGAGTAGGGTACTCCTTTGGCAAAAGGAGAGAAAATATCTCTTTGATAGGCATGGTGATGAGTATGGGCAATGCATGGTGAGGTATGGGCAAAGCATGGCTTGAAGTATAGCCTTTGAGTGAAGAGAAAATCCAACATGTGATGAATTGAGGGGGAGGGTTTCGGCCAGCCTTTTGTGCAGCCAAGAGGGGTGATTTGTTCATCTAATTGTGGGTTAGTGATGTGTTTAGGTGTGTTTTTTATTAAAGTTTTGATTAGGAGTTTGTAAGAAGGTGTTTAGGTGAGGTAATGGTTAATTAAGGTTGTCAAGACTTGATTAAGGGAGTGATCTTGCTAGATTAACAAATTAAAACCATTTTTTAGTCAAATGAAAGTATGGCACAATTCCTTAATTTAAGGAATTGGAGAGAGAAACACTATTCAAGATTCCATGACTAGGAATCTTGAATCAAAGATGTAATTAGAGTTTAACCAAGCAATCTTAGGTTCTAATTAACCTTAATAAATCATTTTGACTCTAGATTAATTATCAAAATAAATTAATCTTTGATTAGAGCCTAATATTGCTTAGGTTTGCTTAATTACGTCATTAGGCTCACTGGACACTGTTTTAGGGCAAAATGGTAATTTTGCACTAAAACCTTGAGACCTCCATGCTCGACTAAACATCAAAAACTATTCATAAACATCATTCCAAACTTTCTGGAAAGTTAGGGCTCAAACGCACCTTTACCCGTTAAACAAGGAGGGTATTTTGGTCATTTTGAGCCAAAATTTAAAACGAGATTTTCACCTTGGATATTAAACATTACAGTTATAATCCCTTCAAACATTGAGTTGACCCATTCGAGGGCCGGCCGACTGCCCTGAATTCGGGCAAAAATGATCTTAGGGCATTTCGGTCATTTGTACTCAAATAGAAAATTCTGCGTACATAAGTGATGATGTTTATCTCTTAATCCATTTCTTGAGCTTGATGATGACGTTCAAACCATAAGACTTCTTTGAAGACTTGGTGCTAAGAATCTAAAGCTTACTTTATATTGTTAGATACATGTTGGGTTAAAGCTATTGATGTTCCTCTAAAGCCTTGCATGAACTCTAGTTAAGATAAAATAAGTTTGCATTCATATTTAAGTTTATGTCTTGCATATCAAGTTTACTTTTTGATGCCATCACTAAGCTCTCAAAAAAAATAAATGAACTTGTATTTTCATGTTTAAATTTCCAAGCTTGCACTTCATGTTTATATTTCAAGTTATCACTTAATCTTTAAAGATAATAAGGAGGTTGCATCTCATATTTATTTTATGCTCTCACTTTATTTTATAATGAAGAATAAAACAAAGTGCATAGCATGTTTATGTTTATGTCATCACTTAAATATTCCAGAGCTAGAAACTTGCAAATCACAAGTAAAGTCTTAGAAAATGGAAGCCTTCCTTGAATGCTATTGTAACATCCTAATATTTAACCCCAATACGCCTAGGACGTATCAAGACTAATTATTAATTATTACTTCTCTTTAAATTAATTTATAAAAATACTTAGCGGAAAATACGGGTAAATTTTTTTTTGAAAGGAGACATGTAAAACAAAGTGCGAGCCTTTGCGCGTAACATAAACAACGTGAAGCGGAAGAATAAATAAAACATACAGAACATAAACATTAAAGAACACATCCATCATAAACATCATTCCTCATCATATTAGATAATATAGTTTAGTACATCACAATAGAAATATAACAAACATAAAGTCTTACCCATACTAGTGGGCAGAGCTTGCAGGACAATAACATAAAATAAGAAACATGATAACGAATACATGGAATAACCCCCAAAAGATAAACACCCAACTAAGACTTTCCCTCCCTCGAGCCATGGATGACGCTCCTACCCATCCCTCGGTGGCACATATCCAATGAACTGGGCAAGCTCCTCGGATGCGTGAAGGCGGAAGGATGGCGAGCATGCCCGACACGATGAGGGCGCATCTCAACGTCGTGCTAACCTCCGCTGCGTCACCGTCTCCTCCCTACCCATCCCGATATCCATGGGTACGGCAGGGGCGGAACCCTCCTAGAAAGGATGAGAAGGAAGATCCTGATGGGTCGATCTCGAACATCTCGGGCGAGGCATGTACTCGGGTAGCCTTGCACCTGAAAATGCCGAACGGGCGCGACGGTTCTGCTCGTCGTGGGGTCGCATCCTCTCAAAAATCATATCGTCGCCAAAAGGGAGGTCGGGTGAATCTGAGCTGAGACTGGAAAAGCAAAGGGTATCCCACATATGCAAAAATGCGTATAGCACAACGACCCTCGAAGTGGTAAGACTGTGTCCGGGTCGAGTGTAACTCCCACGGGTGCGTCAACAAAAATCACGAACGACGCCATCGATATTTGAAGACGTAACGGAAAGAAGAGAGAGAGGGTGAGAATTCTTACTAAAGAATCTCAGTAGGGAAGTCCTCTATCCTATTGTCATCGTTTACGTCCCAGGAACCTTGGGTTTATTATGAAAAGGTTAAGCATGCATAAGTTCATTATGAGGTTTTCACAAAGGTATTTATCCAAGGTCCATGTCTTTTATAATGATTCTTAATGCATGTATGCAACATAATAGTTCATGGATGCATGGCAGCACTTTAGGTAAATCAAACAATAATTCAAACAACATTTGAGTGGCATGAAACTTCTCTTTGAACATCTTTCCTTTTCTCATACTTGTGACACCAATCATAATAGTAACCGCACCCCTTAAACTAGGCTATGAGCTCATACCTTAACTAGTCGTCACTAGTTCTTACTTATCCTCTTGATAAGCGAATCATAAACATAATCATAATCATCATAATCCCGACTCCCAGAGTACGGGTAGGGGCTAAGGATCACCCATCATGGGACTTTTTCCTTCTTCGAAACGCATCGACTGGTTAAGACCAGTGACTTTGTCCGCTTTGAGGGCTAATGTCTATGCCCTCACGGTTTTACCTTCTCCTCAGAAGGAGAAGTACGTCTCAGTGTGTCACCTTAAACATCATATACTTTCATTCTTCGAAACGCATCGACCACGTTGTTGCTTCAAATTGGCTTCGACGTCCATACCCTCGGGTTTACTTTCTCCTCAAGAAGGAGAAATGCGTCTTGGCATATAACTTTAAACTTCATATTTCTCAAAAACTTTCTTTTTGTCCCTCAAATTTAACGGAAATTCGGCGACATAACGCTACTCTCAATTTCCTCAAATTTGAGTCATGCCACATAATTTTAGTCACATGCATCATTTTCATGGAACTTTCTCATTGCAATAACTTTCTAGTTCACATGAGCATATTTCTCAATTTCATTCATATCTTTGAAACACTATGCATCTCAAACACAACATTTCATCATATCACCATATCAAATTTGGCACATAAAGTTTCATGCTCAAGGAACTAACATAATCACATCATCATAAGTGTGCACGAGGTTCATCATCATAATCATACTCTTCTCGTCCACCTATCTAGTATCTTATGCTTTGACCCTTACTGTAACACCCTAATAATTAACCCAATACACCTAGGTTGTATCTGATTAATTACTAGACTTTACTTTTGCTTCAGTTCTTTCATCATACTTTGAAAATACTTAGTGAAATTACGAGCCATTTTTTTAAACATAATTGAAAACGTGAGCCGCACATAACGTGAACAATAATCGAAATAAAGCGAATAACGCAGATATAGCATGAAAAACACATCATATTGGCTCCATCATATAACATCCATAATTACATAACACATAGATATTTTGCCTACCAACAGAATAAGACTAGGTGTAGGCAATCTAACAAAACATAAATAATATATGGATGGAAGGACATCCATTAATGGCACCTAGTAATAACACTCCAAGGATAGGGATAGATATCCAAGCTCACGCGCAAAGTTTAGCGATACGTTCCTCAAGGATAATAAGCTGGTTCACCAGATCAAGTACATCTACCAGGTGAGAGCATCAATGTGAATCACGAACATCACCATCACTTTCTGAAGACGAGATGGAAAGAAAAGAAGAGAGTGAGAAACTTTTAAAAGAATCTCAGGGGTACTCACCTCATATGCATTGTGTCATCATCATCGTCCTCAGGAACCTCGGGGTTATTATGAAATAGTGAGCATGCTAAGATTGATTTATTAAGTTTGAAAATATACTTTACCGAGGTTCATCGTTTAATCATGCGTCTTATAATGCATCATAAACTTAGCATGTCATGTTTATAATGAACTTTTCCTTTCATATATAATAACATAGTTATGCATAAAATCACATCATATTCCTCATCATCATTTCATAATACTATGCATAGCAGAACATCATATTTCTCATCATCATCTCATAAATACTATGCATAGCAGAACATCATATTCACATAATGCATTTACTTAGTTTCTTAGGTGACTTAAAGTTACTTTCATCATCATTTTCCTGGGCCACCCTATACTCCACCCTTTTGGGAGTAATCTAGGTTATGAGCTCATACCTTACTAGTCGTCACTAGCATATACTTATCCCTTTTGATAAGTTAAAATCCAAACTCTACCCTTTTGAGAGAACGGGCTAGGGGCAAGAATCACCTTTTCACCACCTATAGTCTGATGGGTCCAAAGGATCATTTCTTCATAATTTTAAGTCACCATTAAGTCTTTGCATGTTATATCATAATATACTCTAATTCATAATCATAAGGATGCATAAACATTCTCATTGTTTGCAACAGCAACTATATCATGCAAACTATGAAGTCATTCAATGATATCAAATACTTAATAAGCATCAAATCACTACATAGACTTATCATTTCAAACTTCAAAGAACCATCATCATAAATTTTTACCGAAAACCTCTTAAACAACCGAAACTTTAGAATCGGGTAATCTCAATTATCAAACTAATTAATCATGCATCTAAAGGATTCATTATCATCATTACCATTAATTATAAGCCTTAAGAATATTATTAAACTATATGGGACAGCATAGGCAGCAAGTTATATTTAAGGCTTCACGTGTGCTAGAAGTTGCATTTTTAACCCTTTCTTACCAGCTTTCCTTATGGTGCTAAAATTAATTACTAAACCAATTATGAATCATTCTCCCTTATCTAAACATAATAGAACCTGGTTCTTAGGGCTGCTAAAGGTTCAAGAATGCATAAATTTCATTTTCTAGAGTTCTAGAAATCTTGCTTTTACGGTTTTTCTGGAAGCTAGTTTTATTTCTAACATGCATAGAATCGTTCCCTTAGCAATAAACCATAATTATCACAACTTTGAACATATTAAACCATCATCATACAGTAGTACTAAACTCAGATAGTGGCTGAATCATGAACCTCATATAATTGCATAAAATCACATTTTAAGTATACATAAAGTACTAGTTTCCGTATAATTTTTGCAAAGCTTAAAAACTCTTTTAGAAACTAATTCTTTTTGTTAAACTTTAAAAAAATTATAAAACTTTAAGCCTCCATAATCATGAGGCCGATTTATACATTGAAAGAATGTTCATGATTAAAATTTTCACTTAAGATAAAAGGAGCAAGTCTTGAGCTTTAGAGATTTAGGTGATAACTAGAATTATAAACATGCTATGCAACCCATTTTAATCTTGTCTTTATAAGGTGATAACTTGGAAATATAAACATGATGCAAGAACTTGAAACGGCGGTAGTCCGCACTGGACCAGTGGAGGAGAAGAGAATCTTAATAAAAGAAAAGAAAACTGGAGTCCGCATTGGACCGGTGAAGGGAGAAGAGAATTCTTATTACATCTTATTAAGCTCCAAACTCAAGACTTCTTAAAGAATGAATTCTTTAACTCCAATAATCTTAAGGAAATTGAAAGTGATACTACCATTTTCCAACTTTGCTTGTGATACTTGGGCAAGTCTTTGAGCTCTAGGATCTTTAGGTGATGACATAAAATAAACATGTCATGCATTGATTCTTTTAGCCATTATAAAATAAAGTGAGAGCATAAAATAAATATGAGATGCAACTTCTTTATTATCTTTAGAGATTAAGTGACAACTTGAAATATAAACATGAAATGCAAGCTTGGAAATTTAAACATGAATATGCAAGTTCATTTATTCATTCTTGAGAATTTAGTGATGACATAGAAAGTAAACATGGTTATGCAAGGCATAAACTTAAACATGGATGCAAGTTCATTTTATTTCTTTACTAGAGCTCCTCCAAGACTTTAGAGAAATATAAATTCAACCCAATATATCTTAGCAAGACAAAGTGAAAAATACATCTTTCAAGTTCTAAACTCAAGATCTTTATTTTTACATCATAAAAACATCATTCTTTAAAGTTTTGCATCAAGTGGAATTTTCAAGCTTTAGAGGCCTAACTTGTGATGGATTTACAACCCATACTCAAGGTCCTCATCATCAAGCCATCATTTCATTCCTTCTTAGGCCATTTGGCCAAAACCATGAAGAAAAAAATAAGGAAAGAAAACTGAAATTATAAAGCTTTAAAAACTAGTGAAACCTTCAAGTTTTAGAGGTCTAACTTGTAAAGGCTTTGCAACCAACACTCAAGAACCTCATCATCAAACCATGGTCTCATCATAATCTAAGCCATAAGGCCGAATTACTCAAAAGAAAGAAGGAAGAAAATTGAATTGAAAAAGCCATAGAAACATGACAACATTTTTGAGCTAGAAACATAACTTGTCATAGCATAAAATGAACTTAGAAACAACTCCCTACCTAATCTTATTTGAAGGAAAGGAAGAGAACTTGGTTTCTTTGAGTGAAATGGAAGAAAATATTCTTGAAAACTTGAAGAAAGAATTCAGCCAAGAGGAGGAGGAAAGAAAGCTTTTGGTGCTTTGGAAAAACTAGAAATGTGTAAATTTTGAGCAAGCATCTAAGACTCCTTAAGCATGCCTATTTATAGAGAATTGAAGCTCATAAATGGACAAGAGGAGGAGGAAAATCTGACTAAATTTGAGGAGGAAACAAGGAAGGAAAAATCATCTTGTTTGGTGGCTTAAAACATGGAATCATGAAACATGATTCCTTGTTTTCATACCTTGAGTTTTGTGCCAAGTTTGACAAATTTTTCTGATGCATATTAGGCCATATAATTTCGTGCATTATAGCCCAAGGAAGAGAAATTTGTGTGTTCCATGTATTATTTAGGTGTAGGTAAGGTATTGCAAATTAGAGAATTTACAATTAAGGGCTTAGGTGAATTAGTAAGCAATTTGGGTGTTTTTAAGCAATTTTAGGTTCTAATCAATTTAAATAAATAATTTTGACTCTAGATTAATAATTAGAATTTAATAAGCTTTAATTTGAGCCTAATATTGCTTAGGTTTTGCTAGACGAATCAAAAATCTCAAAATTTGCAAAACTTGCACAAAGACAGGGCAAAATGGTAATTTTACTTAAAAATTCGGGACCACGAGCTTAACCAATGGTTAATCATAGCTTAAAAACACCTTTTAAAACATTTTAGTGAGGTTCGGGCTCAGTCGGCACGCAATCGGAGTTAAAACAGCGGCAGGGGCGTTTTGGTCATTTCACGCGTCGAAACTCAAAATTAGGATTCTTCTCCTCTATTAACACACATAACACAAACAATCCCTTATTATCATCAAAACATCCCCTTGAGGATGGGGGGCCCACGATCCTCATTTCTGAGAAAATAACCTCAGGGCATTTTGGTCATTTTACACGTACAGAAATTCGGGCTTGCAACTCTTGCAGGAATCGCTCATAACTTCTTTTCTAATGTTATATTCCTTTATTGAGGATTGTTTGGTTTAATTTATATAAGAATTACCTAGGGTAATTCGATAATTTCTAAATGACGTAAAATTGGGCGTTACACTTACGGGCTTTAAACTTGTATTTGTATCTTTACCCTCAAGAGGTTGGCACTTAAACTTTTCTCTAAGATTTGAACCCATCAAAATTTCAATCAGAACTTATCATAAAAGGGCAAAAAGATCGTATGCTTACGGGCTCTAAAATCTCCATTTGTGACCCTTTTAAGATCCATCTTCGCCTAAGGCTCCATAATTAATTCTTAGATCAATTATGAGGGATTCCTAGGCATGTTCTCTAAGTTATAAACCACTTTAAATCTCTTATCATCATCTTAAACTTAGAAGTTAACACCTAATTATTTTATGAAGGGATCTTGTATATGTCTTACTAATTATGAATCATTTATCCTTGAATTAATTATGCTAGAACAGATTTGCATCTCTTGCATTAAGGTGTTCTAGGATTCTCATCTCTAATCCCTTTTTAATTTACTTATTCTTTTCTAACTTCTCTAAATCGATCCTTGCTTCGCTCAACATAATTTTACACATTTAACACCTTAAACGGCATTTATTAATGGCCAAACATAGAACCAAAATCATAACCCATAAGATCACATAATCTCTTGGGTTGAAGTGCATATAAGTTACTAGTTTTCTCTTGGATATTGGAAACAAAAGGTGTTCTGGTAATGATTACATGTTCCTAGTAATCGATCCAGGAGCTAATTCATTCTGGGTTTCAAAAACAAGGGGTAATCGATTACATATAATGGTAATCGATTACTTGGGTTAACCTCTTAGGAAAATAAAGAACAGGGTAATCGATTACACTGATGTAATCGATTACATGGTTTCCAAATAGGTTCTGGGCATGAAAAAGCCGTAGTAATCGATTACACTACTCTTGGTAATCGATTACTAGAACCAAAAGTCTTAGAAACCCTTCTTAATCGATTACATGGGTGGTAATCGATTACCAAAACCCGGAAATTGAGAAAACATGATTTTGACACATTCCAAACTATTTTAAACATCTTGAGACCTCATAAAACAGTTTCCAACATTTCCTTGAAATTATTCATGTATTTTACAAAATCAAACCATTATTGACTCATACCAAAACTCATCCATTTCTTTTTTAATGGAGTTTCCTTTAGGATACTTAGGGCAAGTCTTTGAGCTCTAGAGTATTTAGGTGTTGACAAAATCTTAAACATGCCATGCACTTTATTTTACTCTTCATTAGAAAGTAAAGTGAGAGCATAAAATAAATATGAGATGCAACTTCATTATTATCTTTAAGGATTAAGTGATGACTTGAAATATAAACATGAAATGCAAGCTTGGGAATTTAAATATGGTAATGCAAGTTCATTCATTTACTCTTGTGAAATTAGTGATAGCATCAAAATAAACATGAGATGCAAGACATAAATTTAAACATGAATGCATCTTGTTTTTCTTAGCTAGAGCCCTTGCAAGACTTTTAAGGAACATAAACCTCAACCCATTATGTATCATAAGGCAAACTTTAGAGTTCTTAGCACCTAGACTTCAAGAGAAATCTTAAGGTTTGAACTTCATCATCAAGCTTAAGGAAATGGACCCAAAGTTCATCACTTTGTAAAACAAAACTACAAGAACTAAGTCATATTCTTTATTTTATTGCTCATAGGCTTCAATCTAGAGCGAATTCTAGAACGCCGACCAACTTTAAGGTTGGCAAGGGTAAGCTTAAGCTCTTTGAAATCATGAGATTAACTTTCTTAACAAAACTTTTGTGATCTACTAGACATATTTTACAAACTTTGTTCAAATCCAAAGAAGAAAAACTGAAATCCTTAAGGGAAAGGAAGAGGAAAACGAAACTTAAGCCAAGAAAAGAAAGGAAATCCAAGCATGTATGGTCCAAGACCAAGTTGTTTCAAGCTTTAGAGGTTTCTCACATGACAACAACAAGTCATTATCTTGAAACCTCATCATCAAGCTCACATTCTTTTTGTAAAAAGGCCTCTTGGCCGAAAAGAAAGAGGAAGGGAAAGGAGTTTGAAACCAAGAGAAAAACTAGAACTTTCTTGAAGAACACAAACAAAAATCATCAAAACAAACCCCTACCTTAAGAAGTCTTGAAGAGAGGAAGGAAAGCTTGAGTTTTTGATGAGATGGAGAGGAAAATCCTCTTGAAACTTGAAGAGAAAATCAGCTAAGTGAGGAAGTTTGAGAGGAAATGAGAGAATTTGCAAGAAGTGTGAACTTACCAAGTAAACCAAAGTGTGACAAGGTTCATCAAGGCTTGGTATTTATAAAAAATGAGACATGTTGGCTGATTTGGGGAGGGAATGGCTGATGGCTTTTCAAGGTCAATGGAAGGAGGAAAATATCTCTTACAAAAGCATGGGCTTAGGCATGGCAAGCATGGTTGGAAGCATGGGCAAGGTATGGCCTAAGGCATAGGCTTGGAGTGCAACAAAATTCAACATGTGGCACCATTTTGGGGGCAGATTTTGGCCAACCTCATTAGCCAAGGGGAAGGGATTTTTGTTCATGTAATTGTGGTTTAAGGATGTGTTTAAGTGTTTCTTTGATTAGGCTTTTGATTAGGAGTTTGTAAGCAAGTGTTTAGGTGAGAAAATGGTTAATTGAGGTGGTTCAAGACTTGATTAGGAGGGTAATCTTATTAGATTAGTAATTTAAAATAATTCTTTGGTCAAATGAGGTATGGCTCAATTCCTTAATTTAAGGAATTGGAGAGAGAAATACTATTCAAGATTCCATGACTAGGAATCTTGAATTTAAAGAATACAATTAGAGTTTATCTAAGCAATCTTAGGTTCTAATTAACCTTAATAAATTATTTTGACTCTAGATTAATTATCGAAATAAATTAATCTTCGATTAGAGCCTAATATTGCTTAGGTTTGCTTAACTGTGTATTAGGCCTCCTACACGTTCTAGGGGCAAAATGGTAATTTTGTGCTAAAACCTGAACCTTCTGAGCAACTAAACATCAAACATTGCTCATAAACATCATTCTAAACTTCCTGGAAAAGTTCAGGGCTTAAACCACCTTTTACCCGTGTAGACACAGGAGGGTATTTTGGTCATTTTGAGCCGAAGTTTAGAAAAGGTTTCTCCTTGGATATCATTCTTAAGAGCATAATCCCCTTCAAACATCGAGTTGACCCATTTAGGGTTCCGGGCAATGTCCTTTTAATTTCGGGTAAAAATGACCTTAGGGGCATTTCGGTTATTTGTACTCTAGGAGAAATCGAGGCGTTACACTATCTTGGTCTTGTGATGATGATGATGGACTTGGTATGAGTTGCATCTAATCACAAGTGTCAATAGCCTATGTCTTGAAATTTTTCTAAGCATAGGTGAATTTAGATAATATTATGAACATGATTTTATGTTTTAAATCTATCCTATGGGAAAAATAATTTAGCTACTGCCCTTACTCACATTTACATGATTTTAATGAGATAAATTAGTTTCTAAAAGAGTTTTGAGTTCCTAAAATTATTCCAAGAGAAAACTAGCAACTTATATGTATTTAAAATCATGAATTAATGTGATTATGTGAGATATACAATTCGGTTTTTGCCTTGTTTGTTTGGCCACTGTATTGACACTATTTATGGAGTTAATTGTGTCAAATTGTGTTTGAGTGAGGCAAGGACCGATTTAGGAATGTTAGGAAAGAACAAGTAACTAAAAAGGGCTTAAAATGAGGATTCTAGAACACTTAAGCACAAGAATTATAAATTCTTTCAGCATAATTGAACTTAGGAAAAATAGTTTACAATTATTGGATATGTAAAGGAATCTCTAGTAATTAGTTTAGGAATTGAATATAGAGCCTTAGGCGAAGAAGAACTTAGAAAGGGTTAAAGACGTAGATTCTAAACCCGTAATCGAATAGTAACCATCATACCCTATCGTGCAACTTTTAGAGGTGTTAGTAAGCATAAAAATTAGAGAGAATTACAAGTAATGATCCTTCAGGTGCATTGGAGATCTGTTATGGGTGTTAGGATAACTAGAACACAAGTTTTAAGACCTAATGGGTCAATGCATAAGATACTATTAGATAGGGAAGATAATGAGAGTAAGTGACCGAGTGAACACATAGTTATGATATATCGAGAGTATGTGAAAGTATTAATAGCATGTGTATGAGAATATGTGAACTTATGACGTGATTGTTATGATAATGTGGTATGTTATGATTGAAATGTATAAGGATATGAGATAATGATGAAATAGGTGAACATGTTTATATGATTTTAAAGGTTTGCTTAGTTGAGATATTGAATGAGGAAGCATGTGTTAAATGAGTTATGTGGCATGACTAAATTTGAGGAAATTTGGTGTACAACCGTTGTCCTGTCGAATTTTCGTCAAATTTGAGAGACTTAAAGAAGTTTTTGAAAGTAAGATTTTAAAAGTGACATGCCGAGACACATTTCTCCTGCTACGGTGAGGAGAAAGTAAACCCGTGGGGTATGGATGCTGACCATACCGAAGCGGACAAAGTCACTAGTCTTAACCAGTTGATACGTTCGTAGCTGAGACGTACTTCTCCTGCTATGGTGAGGAGAGGTAAAACCGTGAGGGCATTGACAGTTAGTTTACCAAAACGACAAAGTCAGCTGCTTACACCAATGATGCATTTCGAAGAAGGAAAAGTCCATGATGGATGATCCTTAGGCCCCATACCCGTACTCTGGGAGTCGGACTATTATGATTATGATTATGTTATGCTTATCAAGAGGATAAGTATGAACTAGTGACGACTAGTTGAGGTATGAGAAAAAGGATGTGAAGTTGCATAGGGTGGCAATGATACTAGGTTTGATGCCTTTATATCACAAGTTAGAAAAAGAAAAGGATGTGAAGTTGCATACTTACAAAAGAAAGGTTTTCATGAAAAGTTACATGTCACTTATACGGTATAAATTGTTGATGTCATGTTTTATTGGTTTACTTGTATAAGGTATTGCCATGCATTCATGCTTTGCTATGCTGCATTCATGTATTAAAATTCATTATAAAAGAAAACACGGACCTTGGATAATTACTTTTATAAAACCTCATAATAGACCATTGCATGTCAAATCTTTTCATAATAAACCCAAGGTTCCTGGGACGTAAACGATGAGGTAGGGTAGGAGGATCCCGCTGAGATTCTTTAGTAAGATTCTCACCCCTCTCTCTTTCTTCCCATTACGTCTAGATCTGAATGACGACGTCGTGGTCTTCATTGACACGCCGATCTAGGAGGTGCACTTTGACCGAGATCATCGTCATATTATTTTGAGGGTCGTTGTGCTGTCAATATTTTGCGTCATCGCCCATTGCGCATCTAGTTTCCAGCTTCGCTTCACTCTTACCTCACCATATGGTGATGACATGATCTTTGAGAGGACCCGACCCATGACGAGTAGACTTGCCATACCCGTCCATCATCCCCTCTGGCTGAGCCTACCTGGAGTATGTCCCACTCATACGACGTATTAGGATTGACTTGTCTGACTCCCCCACCTACATTTACTCAAAGGGTTTTGCTCCTTGTGCCGTGGACATGGGTAGGGGCGGTGCGGATACCACCCGGAGGCTTGTGAGGCGAGTGCGGCAGCCGGAGGGCGCGCATAGAAGGCCATGTTGTTCCCCACCGCAGTGCCACGCCCCCACTTCGTTGGGCCAGACTGAGGAGCTTGTTTGGGATACATTTCCATCGCAGGAGGACCAGCGTCACCAGTAGGTTTAAAGGGAGGGGCTAGCTATAGTTGGGGTTTAATCTTTTGGGGCTTCCTGGACTTGCTGCTTATGTTTTCCTTTCTATTTACGCATTTTCATTTTCTATGTATCGTAAGCTCTTCCATTTTATATGGGTACGATCTTATTTTAGTTTTTAAGTTGATGAATCTAGAATCATGTATTTAACTATGTTAATTAATATTATGATATTTGCTTCTATGGATGAATGTGTTATTTATTGCTCTTAACTTGTATGATTAAGTTCTCTAGTGTTTACGATTTGCTCATAGTAATAAGCGCATGCTCTAGTTTTGATTTAGTATTCAAAAAAAAAATAATTTACCCATATTTTCCTCTAAGTATTTTGATAATAGGAATTTAAAAGAGTGATAACTAATAATTAATCTCAATGCGTCCTACGTGTTGGGTAAATATTAGGGTGTTACAGTTCACTTGTCTAGTACCTCGTACTACAACATGATATAGATCACACTGTGAATCCATGAGCTTATAATCAAGCAATTGATACGTAGTTAGTATCATTATTTCTCTGACTTAACTTGGTTAGATACTTTAAACTTAATGGTAGAACTCATAGGACTCTTTTGATATACTTCTTTGTGGATCGTATTGTCAACGATGTAATGCCGTCACGTTACACTGATATAGTTCACTAGATGAGATACGTCTACTACATCTCATCTAAATAGCCTCACTATTCTTTCTCACATCTTTCTCAAAACGATGTAACACCATCGCGTTACAACCTGATATAGTTCCAAGGGCATAGCACGTCTACTACTACCAATGAATCAATGAGCTTACCATTAAGTAATTAAAGTTACATGAGGCGTATTTCTTCAGTTCTTCTTTGTATGAAACTCTATCATTTAGTTAGGAAATCTCTTAATTATAAAGTAAAATCTCTTCTTAATAGTTCTATATCTTATACTTTGCTTTGAGATTTTCTTGAAATCTCCTTAACTCTTATGAGATTTCTCTGTTAAGTGTCCTGGATTCCTGAGACTTTTCTCTTGAAAATTCCTGAATTTTTATGAGATATTCTCTTTAGATCTTTTGAATTCTTATAATTTCTATTAAAAAATCTCCTAAAGTCTTTTGAGATATTCTTCAAAAATCTCTGGAGTCTTATGAGATTTAGCGGTAAAATCTACTGAACTTTTTATGAGATTTTTGGAAAAACTTTCCGAGATTTCTTCAAAGTCTAGTAAACTTCTACGAGATTTTTCTTAAAGAAAACATTTCAACATTTATGAGATTTTCCATAAAATCTACTAAACTGTTATGAGAATTTTCTATAAAAATTGTTTAATTTTTATGAGATTTTTCTATAAAATCTGCGACTAAGGCGAGATTTCCTGAAAAATTTGCTAAACTGTAATGTGATTTTTCTGAAAGTCTGCTAATCTTTTATGATATTTTATATCATTAGAAATTTGTAAAACTCCTTGAGTGGTAATTCTTATAATTTCAAGGAAAATAAACCAAGTTTCTTAGGTAAATTTCAAGATTTTTCTTCTATGAATTAAAATCTCTTAATTTACTTAATAAATATTTTATATTAATTCAACCAATCCACAAGTGTTCTTGAACTAAAAACTCATATATATGAGTTTGAGAATAATTTCAGATTTCACAATATCATTTCAAACATATATCAAGAGTTTATTTAGCAAAAATAGTCAAACAATCACAAGCAATAGATATAGAATCTTTCCTACCTTTCTTCCAAGCTTTTTGCTAAACTTTCTCTAGCTTTTTCTCCTCTAACTAAGCTTCAAACCCATGTTCTAGCCACTAAATATGCTGCTGTTTGGACACAATTTCGCAAAAAAGAAGGCTTTGGCTTGAGTTTGATGTAGAGGAAGTGTTCTTGAACAAGTTTAAGGATTAATCTAGGTGTATCCTTCAAGAACTAGGTAGTTTCATGGATTTTGAAGAAGAAAAACTTGAAGAAAGTGAAAGAGAAAAGAAAAGAATGTGAAGCCTCTCTGCAAGAAAAGAAATGCTATTTTTTTTTCTTTTTCCTTTATATAAAAACCTACTTGGGGACCAAGTAATAAGTATGCCTATTGTCGGATCGATTTGCCTTGTTCTTGTATTAGAAATGTCTATATTTATTTGATCGTGCTAAGTAAAATTATTTGGATCTAATAATATAAATTATTTTTACCGACTAAGTGTTTTGGTGTACCGGTTATTACCACTTGGTATGCCAATTATTACCATTCGGTACCCGGATTGACATAAAGAAACTTTACCGAGTTAAAATATTTATTTACCCTTATCCTTATTTTATCTATGTCATTATATCGATTATAGGGTCTTATTCTATATTTCCAATTAAAATATTATTATATTAATTTTTAATAATATTAAATTAATTTTTTTTTAAAACTCCTATATTAATCTGATCATAATTGTATCTAGAATTTTCAAAATCCCTATAAATTATTCACAATTAATTATTTTATCACAATAATATAAAAAAACTTCTCTTACATCTTCTTACACCTTTTATAGGGAACTTTGGTTGAGCACTCGTAGGCTAGGGAGGGAAGTTTAGCTGGCATTTGATGATTTGTGATTCTATGTATTTCCTGATTTCCGTATTTTCTTTCTGTTGTTTATGTATTTGAGCTAGCCCTCTTTGCATGGGTGTGACTCGTTATTTTATGTCAGTGTGAACCATATTATGTTATGATGGATCGTGTGCTTTAAACGTGTATATGCATGACTTATATTTCCTTGTTTGCTTTGATGGCACTTGTAACACCCTCCTAATTACCACATTTACTCGAGTATGGATATAGTAATTAGTAGAGTATTACTGGCATTTTTGGTCTATACTAGTCGAAAAGTAAGTGATAAGAGGCCGTAATACATATGCTATCACAATAAGATTTACATATAGGGACATCATGTCACAGTCACTGTATGTACATCATAAGAACAAAAACCAAAAAACGACCCGAATTAGTACAGAACTAAGTGCGAATGAGGCTAATCCCTACCTGATACCTCACCTTAATACTTAGTCAAAATAGCATATACATATATACAACAGAGCAAAAGGAAACCAAAAGTACATCAGACTAAGTAAAATCCTAACACTACGCCTACTCCATACATGTCAACTGCCACTTGATGATCTCGTCTCCTCCTACAGAAAACCATTGGCCATAGGTTCAATGGCCTCACCTCCACCTGGAGCATCTGGGCCTCTGAGAGAACGAATAGAAGGAGGATGAAGACACGGGTGCATTGCGCGGGTGAGCAGGTGGGCAAGAGGAACCTCGAACACGTCTAGATGTGCCATGTGGAGAGGCACACCATCATAAGGGAAAGTGGGGTCAAAGTCGGTGGCGAAAACATAAGTACTAAGGGATCGGCCAAAGAACATATATATACGGAACGTAATACCCACGTACAAAGAGTCCAAGGCCAGGTCGTATTGCCACACCCATTGTGGCGAGTCAAAAAGAACACTAGGGACGGCATCTGTCGAATCTAAACAATATAATACACACAGCTGAGGGGGTGAGAATATTGTAAAATTCTCAGGAGGGTAGTTCCCAGATGCTAAACATAGTACAAGTAATGAATCCATACATGTAAAACATTCATATATTAATCATAGGTATCAATACTAAAACCTGGAGATCGTGGGAAATTAAAATAGCACCATAGCGATAAATCATGTACAACCATAACTCAGTTCCACATATCTTTCTCAATTTATAAACATAGGGAAGGCTTAGTTTCACATAGGGCCACTTAGGATGTAACAATTTCATAGAGGACAATAGACCGCTAGGACATGAGCTCATTCCTATTGTAATCATCGGACTTCATTTTTTTCCATTTCTGGATCACACACTTCTATGCCTAGCCGATACGTCTACCGACTTATAAACTTTCTAGGGAAGTCCTTCTTTTTGCCTTCCCTCTCTATCCCCTCTAAGCCTTGTTTTTGCTTCCCAATGCTCAAGTATGCAACAACAGCATATATACCAACTATTTCTCACTCTTTCACATATTGCATTACATACTTCTCTTTCTTGTCTCAATAGCATGCTTAATTTACAATTAAATATTCACTCCCATTAGAGGTTCATGAATCAGAAAGTGAAGCAATTAGTGTGCATTCACATGCCATGGAATTGGGATAGCTATCATATCATCATGATTTTCATTCATTTTCACTTTCCAGGACCCTGGAGTTTGATGTTTTAGGTACAACATTTAATTGCTATAACCAACAGCCATCACAATAGCCACAAAAATTCTACATGACACTTCAAGGTGTCTAGAATAACCTAAAAAATATCAGGGTAGAGTTTTGGAAGCTACTTCAGGAAAATATACAAATCCGGTGGTCAAGTGCCACCAATTCACAGACCAGATTTGGGTTCACATAATTTTTAATCCTAGAAATTGATTGATTTAAAACCCAAGAAAATTCACAGTGACACTTCACTATGTTCCTAACTTCTCATAAAATTTCATGGGCTAGATCCACCAATTACTATGATAATAAATTCGGATAAGTTTATTGCTTCAATTTCAGGAACCAGGACAGCATCAGTTACATTTGGGTCTTGATTTTTTGAGGCAGCAAACTTCAATATAAATATGCAAGAAAATTTATGGGACTAGCCCAAGATGTTAGCTTGAACATATATTTTTTCCAGCTTACGAAAAGCCCTACAACATGTTCAGAAAATTCATGATTCCAGGCTGCCTGCAAGCAACTCAAGAATCCAGCATACCAGTCCAACTTATTTTAATACCAAACCATTTACTAACACCATCCAACCCATCACCAAAATTCATACATCAATTTCAACATAATATCAATCAAAATCATCAAAAATTTTGGACATACATCATCCCAAAATAGAACATAAAAATCAGCAAGAACAGTAACAAAAGAACCCTACTTGTGAAGGCTAGTGTCTCTTTGTCTTTGGCTTGCTTCAAGATGAGAGTTCCTCACTTCAAAACTCCTCAAACACCCCCAAACCCTCCTATAATCAGTGATGGATGAGATGAAAAGGATGAGGTTTTGAAATTCTAATCGGTTATAGTTATAGAGATGGAAGTGTAGATCAACTTTAGTGAAGAAAGGTTTAGGTTTTGATGATTCTAAGCTAGGGTTTATGTGAATTGGAAGTAAGATGAAGTTGTTGGCTATGGAGGAAAGACCAGCTGCTGTCTTGGCTTGCAAGGGCCGAAATTTTTAGTGTCTTGTTGGAGAAGAATTGTGACTAGGCTTGCTTAATAAAGGGAATGAAGATATTTAGCCAAGAAATCATGATTTTGGTGACAAGGCAATGATGGGTGGCTAAGATTAAATCTTGGATTCCAAGATTAAATCTTGGCCTTCCACATGTCTCCACATGTCTTAAATAAGTGGATATTATCCATTTGTGGTAATGGAATATCTTCGGTGTTAAAAATCACACACCGAAATCTCACGGACGAGTGATCGTACGGATATA
>JAMLFY010000001.1:366305-387305 GCA_030441495.1 Dalbergia oliveri
GTAGTTCACAAAATTTTTGGAATATTTTTGGGTACTTTCATGAGCTATAAAAATTATATGTTGGAGTTAGCACCTTAAAATAACTACATGAATTTTCTTGGGTGTTAGTTTTAAGGTTTGATGCCTCAGAAAAATCAGAAACCGAAATGAGGCAGATGCTGTCCTGATTGTTGAAACTGAAGCAGTAAACTTGTCCAAATTATCATAGCAAATGATTGAATTAGCCTTTAAAATTTTTACACGAAGTTAATAACATGTTGAAGTATCACTGTGAATTTTATTGGGAATTAATTCAATCATTTGCTGGGGTTAAAAATTAGGGGAACTCGGTTCTGGTTGGGAATTGGTGGCCCTCGACCACTAAATTTGTACATTTTACTGAGGTAGCTATAGAGCTCTTCTTGTCCTGAAATTTTTACAGGTTATTCTAGACACATTGAAGTGTCATACAGAATTTTTGTGACTCTTGAAATGGCTATTTGATATGATAATGAAATGTTGTGCCTAGGACAGTAACTCTGCCCATTGTGCTGGAATGGAACAATGCTTTGAATTGAGAATGTAATGTCACTTTGGCTCCTAGTATGACATGAGTATTTTGATATTAAGTGTTTGGCCATGTGACTTATGACATGTAAATACATGCTATGGATTTTAAAGATTGAAGTATGAGATGATTGCCTATATGTGGCCTATGTATGCATTTGAGAAAAGAGAAAAGTATATGATGCCATTATAAGGATGTATAAATTTAAATTGTGCATGTTCTGACATATGGACAAAATAGAAACAAGACTTAGATTGAATGAGGGAAGGCGAAGAGTAACTTCCAAAATTTATTCGAGTGGTATCGTATCGGCTAGGAATAGATCTGTGTGGATTCGGAAATGGAAAAAAATGAAGTCCATGACCACGTATAGGAATCAGCTTAGCCAGAAGCGTCTATTTCCCTTGTGTGGTGTGATCCACCATAAATACCCGTTGGGTATAAACGGATCTATTGTGGAGTTGTCCAATACCCGTTGGGTATAAACTAAGTCTTTCCTATGTCAATGAAAAGAGAAAAATGCACTAATTGGCTTTCTATGGCCATGATGGAAACCAGATCACTTTGAGATAACTTTATTGTATTTGACACATGCATCATCCATATCATATGAAATCCTTTAAGTAGATTTACTTACTATGTGTTTGAGCTTCTAGATATATGTATACGTACTGATTGATTGTTAAAAGTTACCCACTTTGAAGGATGATTTTGGAACCTTAAAATGAATCTTTAGAATATATTGCCTGATAACAGTTTTGAATAAAAAGTGGCTTGGGCGATGACGATGACATTATGATTGTGATTGGGGAGTTGCCCTGAGGATTTTAAAAATTCTCACCCCTATGTGTTTGTTTTTGTGTCGTAGGTTAAGCCAGGATGATGATGCTGCTATGCAAAGGAGTGTAGGATTGTTATAGTGTAGTAGTTCCTGTTTTATTCTCCTATACTTAGTGAAATGAGTATGTATGTAAATGTATTAGAAGACAGACAATATGTACTAAAGCTCATAGAGGAGCTTCCTTATGTATTTTAGCTATATGTTTAATAAACTTGATGTTTACTGGTAATATGTTTTAATAGAATTGCTTAGTTATCTTTACGTAATCAAGTTTGCTATAGATAATTAAAGAGGTCTAATTAACAAGTAACTCTTCGAGCACAATATCATAGCTTAAGAATGGGTTGTACTTGGGAGGATGTTACACCTATTTATAGAGATTTTGCAGCTCATAAATGGACAAAGGAAGGAAGGAAATCTACCAAAAATTAGAGGAAAAAATAAGGAAGAAAAATCATTTTGTTTGGTGGCTTAAAACATGGAATCATGTTTCCATGTTTTCATGATTCTTTGTTTTCATTCTTTGAATTTTTGTGTAATAATTTTCTGACTATTACTCAATAATTTCAGCCATTACAGCCTTGTGGAAGAGGATTTTGTGTGTTCCATGTATTATTTAGGTGTAGGCAAGGTATTCATGCAATTTAGAGAATTTTACCTTAAGGGCTTAAGTGAATTACTAAGCAATTTGGGTGTTTTAAGCAATTTTAGGTTCTAATCAATCTAAACAAATAATTTTCACTCTAGATTAGTGATTAGAATTTAATAAGCTTTAATTTGAGCCTAATATTGCTTAGGTTTCATTAGACGAATCAAAAATCTCAAAAATTGCAAACCGGATAAAGAGGGGGCAAAATGGTCATTTCGCTCAAAAATCTTCTGGCCATTGAACTTAACCAATGGCCAATCATAGCTTAAAAACACCTTTTAAAACATTTTAGTGAGGTTCCAGGCTAGCGGCATGCAAATCGGAGTGAAGGCCAGGGGCGTTTTGGTCATTTTGTCGAAACTCAAAATTGAGATTCTTCCTCTATTAACACACATAACACAAACAATCCTCTATTATCCCTCAGAACATCCCCTTGAGGATGGCCCTGGTACGATCTCATTTCAGTAAAATAACCTCAAGGGCATTTTGGTCATTTTACACGCAAAATTTTGGGCCCGCCCTTAAGGAATCGCTGATAACTTCTTTTCTAATGTTATATTCCTCTATTGAGGATTGTTAGGCTCAATTTATATAAGAATTACCTAGGTAATTCGTACCCCAAATGACAGGAAAAGTGGGGTTATAAACATATTTCGGGTACATAGCATCCCACGTTCAAATTCATTAAACCTTAGTTGAGAGCTTGAATAACCTATATTCGAATACATGTCATCCTATACTCGAGTATCCAAATAGAGTTCTTTGCAATAGAATGCATGGGTGCATTCAAAAACATGGAACCCTAGTTTGAACTTTGCTTATTATTAATCACGTATTTATGCCAGGAAGGTCACATAGGTTTTTTTTTATTAGTTTCCTGTACTCGAATATGGGAAGGAATGTACTCAAGTATGGGTTCATAGTATTCGAGTACAAGTTGCTTGTTCGTTTTTCTCACATTCACCACATAGCCTATCCATCATCACTATCCAATCAAGGTTGGTCTAAAACAGGTAGACATTCAGAACCATGGTAAACCATCGAGATCAAGATTTGGAGTTTGACTTTCCATCTTACCGTTTTAAAGGCAATAAACTTGTCCTTGACCACTGTGAACCTTTAGTTGAGTATATATCATCCTATACTCGAGTATGAGGAAAACTCATTCTGTAAAAAGCATCAGTTTTCAAATACTAGAAAATATTACTTGAGTATTGGAAACCTATGCTGAACCCCAAAACCCTTGACCGCAAACCGAAAAGCCAAACCCCTAAACCATAACGAATAGCAACTCAATGAATAGTAACTATAAACCATGATGAATAGTGGATAACATACTCGGTACATAGCATCCCACGTTAAATTCATTAAACTTAGTTGAGAGCTTGAATAACCTATATTCGAATACATGTCATCCTATACTCGAGTATCCAAATAGAGTTCTTTGCAATAGAATGCATGCGTGCATTCAAAAACATGGAGCCCTAGTTTGAACTTTGCCTATTATTAATCACGTATTTATGCTAGGAAGGTCACATAGGTTTTTTTTTATTAGTTTCCTTACTCAATATGGGAAGCAACGTACTCGAGTACGGGTTCATAGTATTCGAGTACAAGTTGCTTGTTCATTTTTTTCTCACATTCACCACATAGCCTATCCATCATCACTATCCAATCAAGGTTGGTCTGATCTAAAGGTCAGACATTTAGAACCATGGTAAACCATCGAGATCAAGATTTGGAGTTTGACTTTCCATCTTACCGTTTTAAAGGCAATAAACTTGTCCTTGACCACTGTGAACCTTTAGTTGAGTATATATCATCCTATACTCGAGTATGAGGAAAACTCACTCTGGTAAAAAGCATCAGTTTTCAAATACAAGAAAATATTACTTGAGTATTGGAAACCTATGCTCGAACCCCAAAACCCTTGACCGCAAACCGAAAAGCCAAACCCCTAAACCATAACAAATAGCAACTCAATGAATAGTAACTATAAACCATGATGAATAGTGGATAACATACTCGGGTACATAGCATCCCACGTTAAATTCATTAAACTGTTAGTTGAGAGCTTGAATAACCTATATTCGAATACATGTCATCCTATACTCGAGTATCCAAATAGAGTTCTTTGCAATAGAATGCATGCGTGCATTCAAAAACATGGAACCCTAGTTTGAACTTTGCCTATTATTAATCACGTATTTATGCCAGGAAGGTCACATAGGTTTTTTTTTATTAGTTTCCTGTACTCAATATGGGAAGCAACGTAATCGAGTACGGGTTCATAGTATTCGAGTACAAGTTGCTTGTTCATTTTTTCTCACATTCACCACATAGCCTATCCATCATCACTATCCAATCAAGGTTGGTCTACTGAACATCTAGACATTTAGAACCATGGTAAACCATCGAGATCAAGATTTGGAGTTTGACTTTCCATCTTACCGTTTTAAAGGCAATAAACTTGTCCTTGACCACTGTGAACCTTTAGTTGAGTATATATCATCCTATACTCGAGTATGAGGAAAACTCACTCTGGTAAAAAGCATCAGTTTTCAAATACAAGAAAATATTACTTGAGTATTGGAAACCTATGCTCGAACCCCAAAACCCTTGACCGCAAACCGAAAAGCCAAACCCCTAAACCATAACAAATAGCAACTCAATGAATAGTAACTATAAACCATGATGAATAGTGGATAACATACTCGGGTACATAGCATCCCACGTTTAAATTCATTAAACTTTAGTTGAGAGCTTGAATAACCTATATTCGAATACATGTCATCCTATACTCGAGTATCCAAATAGAGTTCTTTGCAATAGAATGCATGCGTGCATTCAAAAACATGGAGCCCTAGTTTGAACTTTGCCTATTATTAATCACGTATTTATGCCAGGAAGGTCACATAGGTTTTTTTTTATTAGTTTCCTGTACTCAATATGGGAAGCAACGTACTCGAGTACGGGTTCATAGTATTCGAGTACAAGTTGCTTGTTCATTTTTTTTCTCACATTCACCACATAGCCTATCCATCATCACTATCCAATCAAGGTTGGTCTGATCTAAACAGGTTAGACATTTCACCATGGTAAACCATCGAGATCAAGATTTGGAGTTTGACTTTCCATCTTACCGTTTTAAAGGCAATAAACTTGTCCTTGACCACTGTGAACCTTTAGTTGAGTATATATCATCCTATACTCGAGTATGAGGAAAACTCACTCTGGTAAAAAGCATCAGTTTTCAAATACAAGAAAATATTACTTGAGTATTGGAAACCTATGCTCGAACCCCAAAACCCTTGACCGCAAACCGAAAAGCCAAACCCCTAAACCATAACGAATAGCAACTCAATGAATAGTAACTATAAACCATGATGAATAGTGGATAACATACTCGGGTACATAGCATCCCACGTTAAATTCATTAAACTGTTAGTTGAGAGCTTGAATAACCTATATTCAAATACATGTCATCCTATACTCGAGTATCCAAATAGAGTTCTTTGCAATAGAATGCATGCGTGCATTCAAAAACATGGAGCCCTAGTTTGAACTTTGCCTATTATTAATCACGTATTTATGCCAGGAAGGTCACATAGGTTTTTTTTTTATTAGTTTCCTGTACTCGAATATGGGAAGCAACGTACTCGAGTACGGGTTCATAGTATTCGAGTACAAGTTGCTTGTTCATTTTTTTCTCACATTCACCACATAGCCTATCCATCATCACTATCCAATCAAGGTTGGTCTATCTGAAACAGGTCAGACATTCAGAACCATGGTAAACCATCGAGATCAAGATTTGGAGTTTGACTTTCCATCTTACCGTTTTAAAGGCAATAAACTTGTCCTTGACCACTGTGAACCTTTAGTTGAGTATATATCATCCTATACTCGAGTATGAGGAAAACTCACTCTGTAAAAAGCATCAGTTTTCAAATACAAGAAAATATTACTTGAGTATTGGAAACCTATGCTCGAACCCCAAAACCCTTGACCGCAAACCGAAAAGCCAAACCCCTAAACCATAACGAATAGCAACTCAATGAATAGTAACTATAAACCATGATGAATAGTGGATAACATACTCGGGTACATAGCATCCCACGTTCAAATTCATTAAACTGTTAGTTGAGAGCTTGAATAACCTATATTCGAATACATGTCATCCTATACTCGAGTATCCAAATAGAGTTCTTTGCAATAGAATGCATGGTGCATTCAAAAACATGGAGCCCTAGTTTGAACTTTGCCTATTATTAATCACGTATTTATGCCAGGAAGGTCACATAGGTTTTTTTTTATTAGTTTCCTTACTCGAATATGGGAAGCAACGTACTCGAGTACGGGTTCATAGTATTCGAGTACAAGTTGCTTGTTCATTTTTTTTCACATTCACCACATAGCCTATCCATCATCACTATCCAATCAAGGTTGGTCTGATGAAACAGGTTAGACATTTAGAACCATGGTAAACCATCGAGATCAAGATTTGGAGTTTGACTTTCCATCTTACCGTTTTAAAGGCAATAAACTTGTCCTTGACCACTGTGAACCTTTAGTTGAGTATATATCATCCTATACTCGAGTATGAGGAAAACTCACTCTGGTAAAAAGCATCAGTTTTCAAATACAAGAAAATATTACTTGAGTATTGGAAACCTATGCTCGAACCCCAAAACCCTTGACCGCAAACCGAAAAGCCAAACCCCTAAACCATAACAAATAGCAACTCAATGAATAGTAACTATAAACCATGATGAATAGTGGATAACATACTCGGGTACATAGCATCCCACGTTCAAATTCATTAAACTGTTAGTTGAGAGCTTGAATAACCTATATTCGAATACATGTCATCCTATACTCGAGTATCCAAATAGAGTTCTTTGCAATAGAATGCATGCGTGCATTCAAAAACATGGAGCCCTAGTTTGAACTTTGCCTATTATTAATCACGTATTTATGCTAGGAAGGTCACATAGGTTTTTTTTTATTAGTTTCCTTGTACTCAATATGGAAGCAACGTACTCGAGTATGGGTTCATAGTATTCGAGTACAAGTTGCTTGTTCATTTTTTTTCACATTCACCACATAGCCTATCCATCATCACTATCCAATCAAGGTTGGTCTGATCTGAAAGATGACATTCAGAACCATGGTAAACCATCGAGATCAAGATTTGGAGTTTGACTTTCCATCTTACCATTTTAAAGGCAATAAACTTGTCCTTGACCACTGTGAACCTTTAGTTGAGTATATATCATCCTATACTCGAGTATGAGGAAAACTCATTCTAAAAAGCATCAGTTTTCAAATACAAGAAAATATTACTTGAGTATTGGAAACCTATGCTCGAACCCCAAAACCCTTGACCGCAAACCGAAAAGCCAAACCCCTAAACCATAACAAATAGCAACTCAATGAATAGTAACTATAAACCATGATGAATAGTGGATAACATACTCGGGTACATAGCATCCCACGTTAAATTCATTAAACGTTAGTTGAGAGCTTGAATAACCTATATTCGAATACATGTCATCCTATACTCGAGTATCCAAATAGAGTTCTTTGCAATAGAATGCATGCGTGCATTCAAAAACATGGAGCCCTAGTTTGAACTTTGCCTATTATTAATCACGTATTTATGCTAGGAAGGTCACATAGGTTTTTTTTTATTAGTTTCTTGTACTCGAATATGGGAAGCAACGTACTCGAGTACGGGTTCATAGTATTCGAGTACAAGTTGCTGTTCGTTTTTTTTCTCACATTCACCACATAGCCTATCCATCATCACTATCCAATCAAGGTTGGTCTACTGGGCTAGACATTAGAACCATGGTAAACCATCGAGATCAAGATTTGGAGTTTGACTTTCCATCTTACCATTTTAAAGGCAATAAACTTGTCCTTGACCACTGTGAACCTTTAGTTGAGTATATATCATCCTATACTCGAGTATGAGGAAAACTCACTCTGGTAAAAAGCATCAGTTTTCAAATACAAGAAAATATTACTTGAGTATTGGAAACCTATGCTCGAACCCCAAAACCCTTGACCGCAAACCGAAAAGCCAAACCCCTAAACCATAACGAATAGCAACTCAATGAATAGTAACTATAAACCATGATGAATAGTGGATAACATACTCGGGTACATAGCATCCCACGTTCAAATTCATTAAACTGTTAGTTGAGAGCTTGAATAACCTATATTCGAATACATGTCATCCTATACTCGAGTATCCAAATAGAGTTCTTTGCAATAGAATGCATGCGTGCATTCAAAAACATGGAGCCCTAGTTTGAACTTTGCCTATTATTAATCACGTATTTATGCCAGGAAGGTCACATAGGTTTTTTTTTATTAGTTTCCTGTACTCGAATATGGGAAGCAACGTACTGAGTACGGGTTCATAGTATTCGAGTACAAGTTGCTTGTTCGTTTTTTTTCTCACATTCACCACATAGCCTATCCATCATCACTATCCAATCAAGGTTGGTCTATTAAAACAGGTCAGACATTCAGAACCATGGTAAACCATCGAGATCAAGATTTGGAGTCTGACTTTCCATCTTACCATTTTAAAGGCAATAAACTTGTCCTTGACCACTGTGAACCTTTAGTTGAGTATATATCATCCTATACTCGAGTATGAGGAAAACTCACTCTGGTAAAAAGCATCAGTTTTCAAATACAAGAAAATATTACTTGAGTATTGGAAACCTATGCTCGAACCCCAAAACCCTTGACCGCAAACCGAAAAGCCAAACCCCTAAACCATAACGAATAGCAACTCAATGAATAGTAACTATAAACCATGATGAATAGTGGATAACATACTCGGGTACATAGCATCCCACGTTCAAATTCATTAAACTGTTAGTTGAGAGCTTGAATAACCTATATTCGAATACATGTCATCCTATACTCGAGTATCCAAATAGAGTTCTTTGCAATAGAATGCATGCGTGCATTCAAAAACATGGAGCCCTAGTTTGAACTTTGCCTATTATTAATCACGTATTTATGCCAGGAAGGTCACATAGGTTTTTTTTTATTAGTTTCTTGTACTCGAATATGGGAAGCAACGTACTCGAGTACGGGTTCATAGTATTCGAGTACAAGTTGCTAGTTCGTTTTTTTCTCACATTCACCACATAGCCTATCCATCATCACTATCCAATCAAGGTTGGTCTAATTGAAACAGGTTAGACATTCAGAACCATGGTAAACCATCGAGATCAAGATTTGGAGTTCTGACTTTCCATCTTACCATTTTAAAGGCAATAAACTTGTCCTTGACCACTGTGAACCTTTAGTTGAGTATATATCATCCTATACTCGAGTATGAGGAAAACTCACTCTGGTAAAAAGCATCAGTTTTCAAATACAAGAAAATATTACTTGAGTATTGGAAACCTATGCTCGAACCCCAAAACCCTTGACCGCAAACCGAAAAGCCAAACCCCTAAACCATAACGAATAGCAACTCAATGAATAGTAACTATAAACCATGATGAATAGTGGATAACATACTCGGGTACATAGCATCCCACGTTCAAATTCATTAAACTGTTAGTTGAGAGCTTGAATAACCTATATTCGAATACATGTCATCCTATACTCGAGTATCCAAATAGAGTTCTTTGCAATAGAATGCATGCGTGCATTCAAAAACATGGAGCCCTAGTTTGAACTTTGCCTATTATTAATCACGTATTTATGCCAGGAAGGTCACATAGGTTTTTTTTTATTAGTTTCTTGTACTCGAATATGGGAAGCAACGTACTCGAGTACGGGTTCATAGTATTCGAGTACAAGTTGCTAGTTCGTTTATTTTCTCACATTCACCACATAGCCTATCCATCATCACTATCCAATCAAGGTTGGTCTGATCTGAACAGTTAGACATTCAAACCATGGTAAACCATCGAGATCAAGATTTGGAGTGACTTTCCATCTTACCATTTTAAAGGCAATAAACTTGTCCTTGACCACTGTGAACCTTTAGTTGAGTATATATCATCCTATACTCGAGTATGAGGAAAACTCACTCTGGTAAAAAGCATCAGTTTTCAAATACAAGAAAATATTACTTGAGTATTGGAAACCTATGCTCGAACCCCAAAACCCTTGACCGCAAACCGAAAAGCCAAACCCCTAAACCATAACGAATAGCAACTCAATGAATAGTAACTATAAACCATGATGAATAGTGGATAACATACTCGGGTACATAGCATCCCACGTTCAAATTCATTAAACTGTTAGTTAAGAGCTTGAATAACCTATATTCGAATACATGTCATCCTATACTCGAGTATCCAAATAGAGTTCTTTGCAATAGAATGCATGCGTGCATTCAAAAACATGGAGCCCTAGTTTGAACTTTGCCTATTATTAATCACGTATTTATGCCAGGAAGGTCACATAGGTTTTTTTTTATTAGTTTCTTGCACTCGAATATGGGAAGCAACGTACTCAGTACGGGTTCATAGTATTCGAGTACAAGTTGCTAGTTCGTTTATTTTCTCACATTCACCACATAGCCTATCCATCATCACTATCCAATCAAGGTTGGTCTGATCTAAACAAGGCAGGATTTAGAACCATGGTAAACCATCGAGATCAAGATTTGGAGTTGACTTTCCATCTTACCATTTTAAAGGCAATAAACTTGTCCTTGACCACTGTGAACCTTTAGTTGAGTATATATCATCCTATACTCGAGTATGAGGAAAACTCACTCTGGTAAAAAGCATCAGTTTTCAAATACAAGAAAATATTACTTGAGTATTGGAAACCTATGCTCGAACCCCAAAACCCTTGACCGCAAACCGAAAAGCCAAACCCCTAAACCATAACGAATAGCAACTCAATGAATAGTAACTATAAACCATGATGAATAGTGGATAACATACTCGGGTACATAGCATCCCACGTTCAAATTCATTAAACTGTTAGTTGAGAGCTTGAATAACCTATATTCGAATACATGTCATCCTATACTCGAGTATCCAAATAGAGTTCTTTGCAATAGAATGCATGCGTGCATTCAAAAACATGGAGCCCTAGTTTGAACTTTGCCTATTATTAATCACGTATTTATGCCAGGAAGGTCACATAGGTTTTTTTTTATTAGTTTCTTGTACTCGAATATGGAAGCAACGTACTAGAGTCGGGTTCATAGTATTCGAGTACAAGTTGCTAGTTCGTTTTTTTCTCACATTCACCACATAGCCTATCCATCATCACTATCCAATCAAGGTTGGTCTGATCTGAAACAGGTAGACATTCAAAACCATGGTAAACCATCGAGATCAAGATTTGGAGTTTGACTTTCCATCTTACCATTTTAAAGGCAATAAACTTGTCCTTGACCACTGTGAACCTTTAGTTGAGTATATATCATCCTATACTCGAGTATGAGGAAAACTCACTCTGTAAAAAGCATCAGTTTTCAAATACAAGAAAATATTACTTGAGTATTGGAAACCTATGCTCGAACCCCAAAACCCTTGACCGCAAACCGAAAAGCCAAACCCCTAAACCATAACGAATAGCAACTCAATGAATAGTAACTATAAACCATGATGAATAGTGGATAACATACTCGGGTACATAGCATCCCACGTTCAAATTCATTAAACTGTTAGTTGAGAGCTTGAATAACCTATATTCGAATACATGTCATCCTATACTCGAGTATCCAAATAGAGTTCTTTGCAATAGAATGCATGCGTGCATTCAAAAACATGGAGCCCTAGTTTGAACTTTGCCTATTATTAATCACGTATTTATGCCAGGAAGGTCACATAGGTTTTTTTTTATTAGTTTCTTGTACTCGAATATGGGAAGCAACGTAAAGTACGGGTTCATAGTATTCGAGTACAAGTTGCTAGTTCGTTTATTTCTCACATTCACCACATAGCCTATCCATCATCACTATCCAATCAAGGTTGGTCTATCTGAAACAGGCAGACATTTAGAACCATGGTAAACCATCGAGATCAAGATTTGGAGTTGACTTTCCATCTTACCATTTTAAAGGCAATAAACTTGTCCTTGACCACGTGAACCTTTAGTTGAGTATATATCATCCTATACTCGAGTATGAGGAAAACTCACTCTGGTAAAAAGCATCAGTTTTCAAATACAAGAAAATATTACTTGAGTATTGGAAACCTATGCTCGAACCCCAAAACCCTTGACCGCAAACCGAAAAGCCAAACCCCTAAACCATAACGAATAGCAACTCAATGAATAGTAACTATAAACCATGATGAATAGTGGATAACATACTCGGGTACATAGCATCCCACGTTCAAATTCATTAAACTGTTAGTTGAGAGCTTGAATAACCTATATTCGAATACATGTCATCCTATACTCGAGTATCCAAATAGAGTTCTTTGCAATAGAATGCATGCGTGCATTCAAAAACATGGAGCCCTAGTTTGAACTTTGCCTATTATTAATCACGTATTTATGCCAGGAAGGTCACATAGGTTTTTTTTTATTAGTTTCTTGTACTCGAATATGGAAGCAACGTACTCGAGTACGGGTTCATAGTATTCGAGTACAAGTTGCTAGTTCGTTTTTTTCTCACATTCACCACATAGCCTATCCATCATCACTATCCAATCAAGGTTGGTCTCTGAAAAGTCAGACATTCAAACCATGGTAAACCATCGAGATCAAGATTTGGAGTTGACTTTCCATCTTACCATTTTAAAGGCAATAAACTTGTCCTTGACCACTGTGAACCTTTAGTTGAGTATATATCATCCTATACTCGAGTATGAGGAAAACTCACTCTGGTAAAAAGCATCAGTTTTCAAATACAAGAAAATATTACTTGAGTATTGGAAACCTATGCTCGAACCCCAAAACCCTTGACCGCAAACCGAAAAGCCAAACCCCTAAACCATAACGAATAGCAACTCAATGAATAGTAACTATAAACCATGATGAATAGTGGATAACATACTCGGGTACATAGCATCCCACGTTCAAATTCATTAAACTGTTAGTTGAGAGCTTGAATAACCTATATTCGAATACATGTCATCCTATACTCGAGTATCCAAATAGAGTTCTTTGCAATAGAATGCATGCGTGCATTCAAAAACATGGAGCCCTAGTTTGAACTTTGCCTATTATTAATCACGTATTTATGCCAGGAAGGTCACATAGGTTTTTTTTTATTAGTTTCTTGTACTCGAATATGGGAAGCAACGTACTCGAGTACGGGTTCATAGTATTCGAGTACAAGTTGCTTCGTTTATTTTCTCACATTCACCACATAGCCTATCCATCATCACTATCCAATCAAGGTTGGTCTATCTGAAACAAGTTAGACATTTAGAACCATGGTAAACCATCGAGATCAAGATTTGGAGTCTGACTTTCCATCTTACCATTTTAAAGGCAATAAACTTGTCCTTGACCACTGAACCTTTAGTTGAGTATATATCATCCTATACTCGAGTATGAGGAAAACTCACTCTGGTAAAAAGCATCAGTTTTCAAATACAAGAAAATATTACTTGAGTATTGGAAACCTATGCTCGAACCCCAAAACCCTTGACGCAAACCGAAAAGCCAAACCCCTAAACCATAACGAATAGCAACTCAATGAATAGTAACTATAAACCATGATGAATAGTGGATAACATACTCGGGTACATAGCATCCCACGTTCAAATTCATTAACCTTAGTTGAGAGCTTGAATAACCTATATTCGAATACATGTCATCCTATACTCGAGTATCCAAATAGAGTTCTTTGCAATAGAATGCATGCGTGCATTCAAAAACATGGAGCCCTAGTTTGAACTTTGCCTATTATTAATCACGTATTTATGCCAGGAAGGTCACATAGGTTTTTTTTTATTAGTTTCTTGTACTCGAATATGGGAAGCAACGTACTCGAGTACGGGTTCATAGTATTCGAGTACAAGTTGCTAGTTCGTTTATTTCTCACATTCACCACATAGCCTATCCATCATCACTATCCAATCAAGGTTGGTCTGATTGAAACAGGTAGACATTCAGAACCATGGTAAACCATCGAGATCAAGATTTGGAGTTTACTTTCCATCTTACCATTTTAAAGGCAATAAACTTGTCCTTGACCACTGTGAACCTTTAGTTGAGTATATATCATCCTATACTGGAGAGGAAAACTCACTCTGGTAAAAAGCATCAGTTTTCAAATACAAGAAAATATTACTTGAGTATTGGAAACCTATGCTCGAACCCCAAAACCCTTGACCGCAAACCGAAAAGCCAAACCCCTAAACCATAACGAATAGCAACTCAATGAATAGTAACTATAAACCATGATGAATAGTGGATAACATACTCGGGTACATAGCATCCCACGTTCAAATTCATTAAACTGTTAGTTGAGAGCTTGAATAACCTATATTCGAATACATGTCATCCTATACTCGAGTATCCAAATAGAGTTCTTTGCAATAGAATGCATGCGTGCATTCAAAAACATGGAGCCCTAGTTTGAACTTTGCCTATTATTAATCACGTATTTATGCCAGGAAGGTCACATAGGTTTTTTTTTATTAGTTTCTTGTACTCGAATATGGGAAGCAACGTACTCGAGTACGGGTTCATAGTATTCGAGTACAAGTTGCTAGTTCGTTTATTTTCTCACATTCACCACATAGCCTATCCATCATCACTATCCAATCAAGGTTGGTCTGAAAAAGTTACATTTAGAACCATGGTAAACCATCGAGATCAAGATTTGGAGTCTGACTTTCCATCTTACCATTTTAAAGGCAATAAACTTGTCCTTGACCACTGTGAACCTTTAGTTGAGTATATATCATCCTATACTCGAGTATGAGGAAAACTCACTCTGGTAAAAAGCATCAGTTTTCAAATACAAGAAAATATTACTTGAGTATTGGAAACCTATGCTCCAAAACCCTTGACCGCAAACCGAAAAGCCAAACCCCTAAACCATAACGAATAGCAACTCAATGAATAGTAACTATAAACCATGATGAATAGTGGATAACATACTCGGGTACATAGCATCCCACGTTCAAATTCATTAAACTGTTAGTTGAGAGCTTGAATAACCTATATTCGAATACATGTCATCCTATACTCGAGTATCCAAATAGAGTTCTTTGCAATAGAATGCATGCGTGCATTCAAAAACATGGAGCCCTAGTTTGAACTTTGCCTATTATTAATCACGTATTTATGCCAGGAAGGTCACATAGGTTTTTTTTTATTAGTTTCTTGTACTTTAATATGGGAAGCAACGTACTCGAGTACGGGTTCATAGTATTCGAGTACAAGTTGCTAGTTCGTTTATTTTCTCACATTCACCACATAGCCTATCCATCATCACTATCCAATCAAGGTTGGTCTGATCTGAAACAGGTAAGACATTCAGAACCATGGTAAACCATCGAGATCAAGATTTGGAGTCTGACTTTCCATCTTACCATTTTAAAGGCAATAAACTTGTCCTTGACCACGTGAACCTTTAGTTGAGTATATATCATCCTATACTGAGTATGAGGAAAACTCACTCTGGTAAAAAGCATCAGTTTTCAAATACAAGAAAATATTACTTGAGTATTGGAAACCTATGCTCGAACCCCAAAACCCTTGACCGCAAACCGAAAAGCCAAACCCCTAAACCATAACGAATAGCAACTCAATGAATAGTAACTATAAACCATGATGAATAGTGGATAACATACTCGGGTACATAGCATCCCACGTTCAAATTCATTAAACCTTAGTTGAGAGCTTGAATAACCTATATTCGAATACATGTCATCCTATACTCGAGTATCCAAATAGAGTTCTTTGCAATAGAATGCATGCGTGCATTCAAAAACATGGAGCCCTAGTTTGAACTTTGCCTATTATTAATCACGTATTTATGCCAGGAAGGTCACATAGGTTTTTTTTTATTAGTTTCTTGTACTCGAATATGGGAAGCAACGTACTCGAGTACGGGTTCATAGTATTCGAGTACAAGTTGCTAGTTCGTTATTTTCTCACATTCACCACATAGCCTATCCATCATCACTATCCAATCAAGGTTGGTCTGAAAAAAGGTTAGACATTAGAACCATGGTAAACCATCGAGATCAAGATTTGGAGTGACTTTCCATCTTACCATTTTAAAGGCAATAAACTTGTCCTTGACCACTTGAACCTTTAGTTGAGTATATATCATCCTATACTCTATGAGGAAAACTCACTCTGGTAAAAAGCATCAGTTTTCAAATACAAGAAAATATTACTTGAGTATTGGAAACCTATGCTCGAACCCCAAAACCCTTGACCGCAAACCAAAGCCAAACCCCTAAACCATAACGAATAGCAACTCAATGAATAGTAACTATAAACCATGATGAATAGTGGATAACATACTCGGGTACATAGCATCCCACGTTCAAATTCATTAAACTGTTAGTTGAGAGCTTGAATAACCTATATTCGAATACATGTCATCCTATACTCGAGTATCCAAATAGAGTTCTTTGCAATAGAATGCATGCGTGCATTCAAAAACATGGAGCCCTAGTTTGAACTTTGCCTATTATTAATCACGTATTTATGCCAGGAAGGTCACATAGGTTTTTTTTTATTAGTTTCTTGTATTTGAATATGGGAAGCAACGTACTCGAGTACGGGTTCATAGTATTCGAGTACAAGTTGCTAGTTCGTTTATTTTCTCACATTCACCACATAGCCTATCCATCATCACTATCCAATCAAGGTTGGTCTGATCTGAAACAAGTTAGACATTCAGAACCATGGTAAACCATCGAGATCAAGATTTGGAGTCTGACTTTCCATCTTACCATTTTAAAGGCAATAAACTTGTCCTTGACCACTGTGAACCTTTAGTTGAGTATATATCATCCTATACTCGAGTATGAGGAAAACTCACTCTAAAAAGCATCAGTTTTCAAATACAAGAAAATATTACTTGAGTATTGGAAACCTATGCTCGAACCCCAAAACCCTTGACCGCAAACCGAAAAGCCAAACCCCTAAACCATAACGAATAGCAACTCAATGAATAGTAACTATAAACCATGATGAATAGTGGATAACATACTCGGGTACATAGCATCCCACGTTCAAATTCATTAAACTGTTAGTTGAGAGCTTGAATAACCTATATTCGAATACATGTCATCCTATACTCGAGTATCCAAATAGAGTTCTTTGCAATAGAATGCATGCGTGCATTCAAAAACATGGAGCCCTAGTTTGAACTTTGCCTATTATTAATCACGTATTTATGCCAGGAAGGTCACATAGGTTTTTTTTTATTAGTTTCTTGTACTCGAATATGGGAAGCAACGTACTCGAATACGGGTTCATAGTATTCAAGTACAAGTTGCTAGTTCGTTTATTCTCACATTCACCACATAGCCTATCCATCATCACTATCCAATCAAGGTTGGTCTAATCTGAAACAAGACATTTAGAACCATGGTAAACCATCGAGATCAAGATTTGGAGTTTGACTTTCCATCTTACCATTTTAAAGGCAATAAACTTGTCCTTGACCACTGAACCTTTAGTTGAGTATATATATCATCCTATACGAGTATGAGGAAAACTCACTCTGTAAAAAGCATCAGTTTTCAAATACAAGAAAATATTACTTGAGTATTGGAAACCTATGCTCGAACCCCAAAACCCTTGACCGCAAACCGAAAAGCCAAACCCCTAAACCATAACGAATAGCAACTCAATGAATAGTAACTATAAACCATGATGAATAGTGGATAACATACTCGGGTACATAGCATCCCACGTTTAAATTCATTAAACTGTTAGTTGAGAGCTTGAATAACCTATATTCGAATACATGTCATCCTATACTCGAGTATCCAAATAGAGTTCTTTGCAATAGAATGCATGCGTGCATTCAAAAACATGGAGCCCTAGTTTGAACTTTGCCTATTATTAATCACGTATTTATGCCAGGAAGGTCACATAGGTTTTTTTTTATTAGTTTCTTGTACTCGAATATGGAAGCAACGTATCTCGAGACGGGTTCATAGTATTCGAGTACAAGTTGCTAGTTCGTTTATTTTCTCACATTCACCACATAGCCTATCCATCATCACTATCCAATCAAGGTTGGTCTGATCTGAAACAAGTCAGACATTCAGAACCATGGTAAACCATCGAGATCAAGATTTGGAGTTGACTTTCCATCTTACCATTTTAAAGGCAATAAACTTGTCCTTGACCACTGTGAACCTTTAGTTGAGTATATATCATCCTATACTCGAGTATGAGGAAAACTCACTCTGGTAAAAAGCATCAGTTTTCAAATACAAGAAAATATTACTTGAGTATTGGAAACCTATGCTCGAACCCAAAACCCTTGATCGCAAACCGAAAAGCCAAAACCCTAAACCATAACGAATAGCAACTCAATGAATAGTAACTATAAACCATGATGAATAGTGGATAACATACTCGGGTACATAGCATCCCACGTTTAAATTCATTAAACTGTTATTTGAGAGCTTGAATAACCTATATTCGAATACATGTCATCCTATACTCGAGTATCCAAATAGAGTTCTTTGCAATAGAATGCATGCGTGCATTCAAAAACATGGAGCCCTAGTTTGAACTTTGCCTATTATTAATCACGTATTTATGCAGGAAGGTCACATAGGTTTTTTTTTATTAGTTTCTTGTACTCGAATATGGGAAGCAACGTACTCGAGTACGGGTTCATAGTATTCGAGTACAAGTTGCCAGTTCGTTTATTTCTCACATTCACCACATAGCCTATCCATCATCACTATCCAATCAAGGTTGGTCTGATTAAACAAGTAGACATTAGAACCATGGTAAACCATCGAGATCAAGATTTGGTGTTCTGACTTTCCATCTTACCATTTTAAAGGCAATAAACTTGTCCTTGACCACTGTGAACCTTTAGTTGAGTATATATATCATCCTATACGGAGTATGAGGAAAACTCACTCTGGTAAAAAGCATCAGTTTTCAAATACAAGAAAATATAACTTGAGTATTGGAAACCTATGCTTGAACCCAAAACCCTTGACCGCAAACCGAAAAGCCAAACCCCTAAACCATAACGAATAGCAACTCAATGAATAGTAACTATAAACCATGATGAATAGTGGATAACATACTCGGGTACATAGCATCCCATGTTCAAATTCATAAACTGTTAGTTGAGAGCTTGAATAACCTATATTCGAATACATGTCATCCTATACTCGAGTATCCAAATAGAGTTCTTTGCAATAGAATGCATGCGTGCATTCAAAAACATGGAGCCCTAGTTTGAACTTTGCCTATTATTAATCACGTATTTATGCCAGGAAGGTCACATAGGTTTTTTTTATTAGTTTCTTGTACTCGAATATGGGAAGCAACGTACTTTAGTACGGGTTCATAGTATTCGAGTACAAGTTGCTAGTTCGTTTATTTTCTCACATTCACCACATAGCCTATCCATCATCACTATCCAATCAAGGTTGGTCTGATCTTGAAACAGTACATTTAGAACCATGGTAGACCATCGAGATAAGATTTGGAGTTTGACTTTCCATCTTACCATTTTAAAGGCAATAAACTTGTCCTTGACCACTGTGAACCTTTAGTTGAGTATATATCATCCTATACTGGAGTATGAGGAAAACTCACTCTTGGTAAAAAGCATCAGTTTTCAAATACAAGAAAATATAACTTGAGTATTGGAAACCTATGCTCGAACCCCAAAACCCTTGACCGCAAACCAAAAAGCCAAACCCCTAAACCATAACGAATAGCAACTCAATGAATAGTAACTATAAACCATGATGAATAGTGGATAACATACTCGGGTACATAGCATCCCACGTTTAAATTCATTAAACTGTTAGTTGAGAGCTTGAATAACCTATATTTGAATACATGTCATCCTATACTCGAGTATCCAAATAGAGTTCTTTGCAATAGAATGCATGCGTGCATTCAAAAACATGGAGCCCTAGTTTGAACTTTGCCTATTATTAATCACGTATTTATGCCAGGAAGGTCACATAGGTTTTTTTTATTAGTTTCTTGCACTCGAATATGGAAGCAACGTACTCGAGTACGGGTTCATAGTATTCGAGTACAAGTTGCTAGTTCGTTTATTTTCTCACATTCACCACATAGCCTATCCATCATCACTATCCAATCAAGGTTGGTCTAATCTGAAACAGGTAAGACATTCAGAACCATGGTAAACCATCGAGATCAAGATTTGGTGTCTGACTTTCCATCTTACCATTTTAAAGGCAATAAACTTGTCCTTGACCACTGTGAACCTTTAGTTGAGTATATATCATCCTATACTGGAGTGTGAGGAAAACTCACTTTGGTAAAAAGCATCAGTTTTCAAATACAAGAAAATATTACTTGAGTATTGGAAACCTATGCTCGAACCCCAAAACCCTTGACCGCAAACGAAAAGCCAAACCCTAAACCATAACGAATAGCAACTCAATGAATAGTAACTATAAACCATGATGAATAGTGGATAACATACTCGGGTACATAGCATCCCATGTTCAAATTCATTAAACTGTTAGTTGTGAGCTTGAATAACCTATATTCGAATACATGTCATCCTATACTCGAGTATCCAAATAGAGTTCTTTGCAATAGAATGCATGCGTGCATTCAAAAACATGGAGCCCTAGTTTGAACTTTGCCTATTATTAATCACGTATTTATGCAAGGAAGGTCACATAGGTTATTTTTTATTAGTTTCTTGCACTCGAATATGGGAAGCAACGTAAGTACGGGTTCATAGTATTCGAGTACAAGTTGCTAGATCGTTTATTTTCTCACATTCACCACATAGCCTATCCATCATCACTATCCAATCAAGGTTGGTCTGATCTGAATAGG
>JAMLFY010000001.1:387805-411805 GCA_030441495.1 Dalbergia oliveri
TCAAAAACATGGAGCCCTAGTTTCAACTTTGCCTATTATTAATCACGTATTTATGCCAGGAAGGTCACATGTTTTTTTTTATTGGTTTCTTGAATATGGGAAGCAACGTAGAGTACGGGTTCATAGTATTCGAGTACAAGTTGCTAGTTCCTTTATTTTCTCACATTCACCACATAGCCTATCCATCATCACTATCCAATCAAGGTTGGTCTGGTCTAAACAGGTCTACATTAGAACCATGGTAAACCATCGAGATCAAGATTCGGAGCTGACTTTCCATCTTACCGTTTTAAAGGCAATAAACTTGTCCTTGACCACTGTGAACCTTTAGTTGATATATATCATCCTATACTCGAGATGAGGAAAACTCACTCTGGAAAAAGCATCAGTTTTCAAATACAAGAATATATTACTTGAGTATTGGAAACCTATGCTCGAACCCCAAAACCCTTGACCGCAAGCGAAAGGCCAAACCTCTAAACCATAACGAATAGCAACTCAATGAATAGTAACTATAAACCATGATGAATAGTGGATAACATACTCTGGTACATAGCATCCCACGTTCAAATTCATTAAACGTTAGTTGAGCTTGAATAACCTATATTCGAATACATGTCATCCAATACTCGAGTATCCAAATAGAGTTCTTTGCAATAGAATACATGCGTGCATTCAAAAACATGGTGCCCTAATTTGAACTTTGCCTATTATTAATCACGTATTTATGCCAGGAAGGTAACATATGTTTTTTTTTATTGGTTTCTTGTACTCGAATATGGGAAGCAACGTACTCGAGTACGGGTTCATAGTATTCGAGTACAAGTTGCTAGTTCCTTTATTTTCTCACATTCACCACATAGCCTATCCATCATCACTATCCAATCAAGGTTGGTCTGATCTAAAAGGTCTGACATTCAGAACCATGGTAAACCATCGAGATCAAGATTTGGAGTTCTGACTTTCCATCTTACCGTTTTAAAGGCAATAAACTTGTCCTTGACCACTGTGAACCTTTAGTTGAGTATATATCATCTTATACTCGAGTATGAGGAAAACTCACTCGGTAAAAAGCATCAGTTTTCAAATACAAGAAAATATTACTTGAGTATTGGAAACCTAGCTTGAACCCCAAAACCCTTGACCACAAATCGAAAAGCCAAACCCCTAAACCAAAACGAATAGCAACTCAATGAATAGTAACTATAAACCATGATGAATAGTGGAAAACATACTCGGGTACATAGCATCCCACGTTCAAATTCATTAAACTGTTAGTTGAGAGCTTGAATAACCTATATTTGAATACATGTCATCCTATACTCGAGTATCCAAATAGAGTTCTTTGCAATAGAATGCATGCGTGCATTCAAAAACATGGAGCCCTTGTTTGAACTTTGCCTATTATTAATCACGTATTTATGCCAGGAAGGTCACATAGGTTTTTTTTTATTAGTTTCCTGTACTCGAAATTGGGAAGCAACGTACTCGAGTACGGGTTCATAGTATTCGAGTACAAGTTGCTTGTTCGTTTATTCTCACATTCACCACATAGCCTATCCATCATCACTATCCAATCAAGGTTGGTCTATCTTAAACATGTCAGCATTCAGAACCATGGTAAACCATCGAGATCAAGATTTGGAGTTGACTTTCCATCTTACCGTTTTAAAGGCAATAAACTTGTCCTTGACCACTTGTGAACCTTTAGTTGAGTATATATCATCCTATACTCGAGTATGAGGAAAACTCAATTGGAAAAAGCATCAGTTTTCAAATACAAGAATATATTACTTGAGTATTGGAAACCTATGCTCGAACCCCAAAACCCTTGACCGCAAGCCGAAAGGCCAAACCTCTAAACCATAACGAATAGCAACTCAATGAATAGTAACTATAAACCATGATGAATAGTGGATAACATACTCTGGAACATAGCATCCCACGTTCAAATTCATTAAACTGTTAGTTGAGAGCTTGAATAACCTATATTTGAATACATGTCATCCTATACTCGAGTATCCAAATAGAGTTCTTTGCAATAGAATACATGCGTGCATTCAAAAACATGGTGCCCTAATTTAAACTTTGCCTATTATTAATCACGTATTTATGCCAGGAAGGTAACATATGTTTTTTTTTATTGGTTTCTTGTACTGAATATGGGAAGCAACGTAATCTAGTACGGGTTCATAGTATTCGAGTACAAGTTGCTAGTTCCTTTATTTTCTCACATTCACCACATAGCCTATCCATCATCACTATCCAATCAAGGTTGGTCTAACAAAGGTTGACATTAGAACCATGGTAAACCATCGAGATCAAGATTTGGAGTTCTGACTTTCCATCTTACCGTTTTAAAGGCAATAAACTTGTCCTTGACCACTGTGAACCTTTAGTTGAGTATATATCATCCTATACTCGAGTATGAGGAAAACTCACTTGGAAAAAGCATCAGTTTTCAAATACAAGAATATATTGCTTGAGTATTGGAAACCTATGCTCGAACCCCAAAACCCTAGACCGAAAACCGAAAAGCCAAACCTCTAAACCATAACGAATAGCAACTCAATAAATAGTAACTATAAACCATGATGAATAGTGGATAACATACTCGGGTACATAGCATCCCACATTCAAATTCATTAAACTGTTAGTTGGAGCTTGAATAACCTATATTCGAATACATGTCATCCTATACTTGAGTATCCAAATAGAGTTCTTTGCAATAGAATACATGGGTGCATTCAAAAATGTAACACCCTAATAATTAACCCAATACACCTAGGCAGTCTGATAATTACTAGACTTTACTCTTTGCTTCAGTTCCTTAATCATGTTTTGAAAATACTTAGTGAAATTACGAGCCATTTTTTTTTTAAACATAATTGAAAATGTGAGCCGCGCTAACGTGAATGATTTAGCAAAATTTAAAAGACACATAGGAATTTACAAACATCACATCATAATATATTGGCTCCATCATAGCATCCATAATTACATATCATATAGATATTTTGCCTACCAAGGAATAAGACTAAGTGTAGGCAATCTAATAAAACATAAATAATATATGGATGGAAGGACATCCATTAATGGCACCTAGTAATAACACTCCAGGGATAGGGATAGATATCTGAAATATACGAGTGAAAATAGGAGGATTCAAGTTCAGCTACCCGTGACAACCTCAATGTGATTCACGAACGCTTCCTTCGTTTCTGAAGACGAGATGGAAAGAAAAATAGAGGGAGTGAGAAACTTATAAAAAGAATCTCAGTAGGGTACTCACCTCATGATGCATTGTGTCATCATCATCGTCCCCAGGAACCTCGGGTTATTATGAAATAGTGAGCATGCTAAGATTGATTTATTAAGTTCGAAAATATACTTTACCGAGGTTCGTCGGTTTTAATCATGCGTCTTATAATGCATCATAAACTTAGCATGTCATGTTTATAATGAACTTTTCCTTTCATATATAATAACATAGTTATGCATAAAATCACATCATATTCCTCATCATCATTTCATAATACTATGCATAGCAGAATATCATATTTCTCATCATCATCTCATAAATACTATGCATAGCAGAACATCATATTCACATAATGCATTTACTTAGTTTCTTAGGTGACTTAAAGTTACTTTCATCATCATTTTCCTGGGCCACCCTATGCTCCACCCTTTTGGGAGTAATCTAGGTTATGAGCTCATACCTTGCTAGTCGTCACCAGCACATACTTATCCCTTTTGATAAGTAAAATTCTCTACCCTTTTGAGAGAACAGACTAGGGCAAGAATCACCTTTTCACCGCCTATAGTTTGATTGGTCCAAAGGATCATTTTCTCATATATTTTGAGTCACCTTTAAGTCTTTGCATGTTATATCATAATACAATTCTTCATTCATAATCATCATAACATTTTCTCATTTATAGTCTTATGCCGAAATAATATATACCAACTTAATCATGCATCTGGAGATTCCCAGGAAAGAGAGGTGGGTCACAATGGACACGCTAAATACCAAATCTTTCCTTGGCCAGAATCTTTCCAATTGCACTCTTACAGGAATACACTTTCTTCCAGTAATAGAATATGTCTTTATTTCATGCATAAGTTTTCATTGTTTGCAACAAGCAACTATAACATATAAACCAGGAATCAATCAATGACACCAAATTCTTAATAAGCATCAAATCATATTTTAAGTACACATAAATTACTAGCTTCCCATAAAATTCTTACAAAGTTTAAAACTCTTTTAGAACTAATTCTTTTTGTTAAACTTGAAAGAAGTCATAGGACTTTAGGCCTAACTTAACCATGGGACCGATTTATAACTTGAAAGAATGTTCATAATTAAATATTTCACTTAAGATAAAAGGAGCAAGTCTTGAGCTTTAGAGATTTAGGTGACATCTTTGAATTATTACCATGCTATGCAACCTTATTTTAATCTTATCTTTATAAGGTGATAGCTTGGAATTATAAACATGATATGCAATTCCATTTCTTTATCTTTAAGATTTAAGGTGATAACTTGAAAATTAAACATGATGCAAGAACTTGTAATATAAACATGATGCAAGAAACTGGAGCGGAATCCGCATAGGTAGGAAGGAGAAGAATCTTAAGCCCAGTTAGTCCGCATAGGACCGAGGGAGATGAGAATTACTTTTTTTTTTTTTTTTTTAAGCTCCAATTCTCAAGACTTCTTAAAGAATAAATTCTTTAACTCCAATTATCTCATTTCTTCTCTTATGATTCATAAGCAAGTCTTTGAGCTCTAGGATTTTTAGGTGATGACATAAAATAAACATGCCATGCATTGACTCTTTTAGCCATTATAAAATAAAGTGAGAGCATAAAATAAACATGAGATGCAACTTCTTTATTATCTTTAGAGATTAAGTGACAACTTGAAATTTAAACATGAAATGCAAGCTTGGAAATTTAAACATGAATATGCAAGTTCATTTATTCATTCTTGAGAATTTAGTGATGACATAGAAAGTAAACATGGTTATGCAAGGCATAAACTTAAACATGGATGCAAGTTCATTTTATTTCTTACTAGCTCCTAAGACTTTAGAGAAATATAAATTCAACCCAATATATCTTAGCAAGACAAAGTGAAAAATACATCTTTCAAGTTCTAAACTCAAGATCATAAAAACATCATAAAAATATTATTCTTTAAAGTTTTGCATCAAGTGGAACTTTCAAGCTTTAGAGGCCTAACTTATGATGGATTCATAACCCACCCTCAAGGTCCTCATCATCAAGCCATCATCTTAGTCCCACCTAGGCCATATGGCTGAATTGTTCAAAGAAAAGGAAGAAGAAAACCAAATGGAAAAACTAGAGAAAATCCATGAAATCATCATTTTGAACCAAGAACAACACTTAGCAAAGCATAGAAATAAACTTAAAATAACTCCCTACCTAATCTGATTTGAAGGAAAGGAAGAGAACTTGGTTTCCTTGAGTGAAATGAAAGAAAATATTCTTGAAAACTTGAAGAAAGAATTCAGCCAAGAGGAGGAGGAAATGAGAGCTTTTGGTGCTCTAAAACTAGAATTTGTGTAAGTTATGAACTAAGCATCTAAACTATCTTCAAGCATGCCTATTTATAGAGATTTTGCAGCTCATAAATGGACAAAGGAAGGAAAGAAATCTGACCAAAAATTAGAGAAAAAAATAAGAAAAATCATTTTGTTTGGTGGCTTAAAACATGGAATCATGTTTCCATGTTTTCATGATTCTTTGTTTTCATTCTTTGGATTTTTGTGTAATAATTTTCTGACTTATTACTCAATAATTTCGTGCATTACAGCCTTGTGGAAGAGGATTTTGTGTGTTCCATGTATTTTTTAGGTGTAGGCAAGGTATTCATGCAATTTAGAGATTTACGGTTAAGGGTTTAAGTGAATTACTAAGCAATTTGAGTGTTTTAAGCAATTTTAGGTTCTAATCAATCTAAATAAATAATTTTGACTCTAGATTAGTAATTAGAATTTAATAAGCTTTAATTTGAGCCTAATATTGTTTAGGTTTCGTTAGACAAATCGAAAATCTCAAAATTTGTAAAACTACAAAGATGGGCAAAACGGTCATTTTACTTAAAAATTGCCCGAGCCACCGAGCTTAACCAATGGTTAATCATGGCCTAAAAACACCTTTTAACACATTTTAGTGAGGTTCGAGTCTGCCACGCAAATTGAGTTAAAACGGGAAGGCGTTTTGGTCATTTGTCCGAGCTCAAAATTAGGATTCTTCTCCTCTATTAACACACATAACTCAAACAATCCATTATTAACATCAAAACATCCCTTGAGGATGGGTGGGGCCCACGATCCTCATTTTCTAGTAAAATAACCTCAGGGGCATTTTGGTCATTTTCCACGTAGAAAATTGGTTTGCATACTTGCACAATTGCTCCTAACTTCTCTTCTAACGTTATATTCCTTTATTAAGGATTGTTTGGTCTCAAATTTTATATAATATTTACCTACGGTTCGGTAATTCCTAATGATAGTAAAAATTACAATAAAAATTGGGGCGTTCAAAAAACATGGAGCCCTAGTTTGAACTTTGCCTATTATTAATCTTATTTATGCCAGGAAGGTCACATAGGTTTTTTTTTATTGGTTTCTTGTACTCGAATATGGGCAACGTACTCGAGTACGGGTTCATAGTATTCGAGTACAAGTTGCTAGTTCCTTTATTTTCTCACATTCACCACATAGCCTATCCATCATCACTATCCAATCAAGGTTGGTCTAATCTGAAGGTTTACATTAAGAACCATGGTAAACCATCGAGATCAAGATTTGGAGTTTGACTTTCCATCTTACCGTTTTAAAGGCAATAAACTTGTCCTTGACCACTGTGAACCTTTAGTTGAGAATATATCATCCTATACTCGAGATGAGAAAAACTCACTCTAAAAAGCATCAGTTTTCAAATACAAGAATATATTACTTGAGTATTGGAAACCTATGCTCGAACCCCAAAACCCTTGACCGCAAACCGAAAAGCCAAACCCCTAAACCATAACGAATAGCAACTCAATGAATAGTAACTATAAACCATGATGAATAGTGGATAACATACTCGGGTACATAGCATCCCACGTTCAAATTCATTAAACTGTTAGTTGAGAGCTTGAATAACCTATATTTGAATACATGTCATCCTATACTCGAGTATCCAAATAGAGTTCTTTGCAATAGAATGCATGCGTGCATTCAAAAACATGGAGCCCTAGTTTCAACTTTGCCTATTATTAATCACGTATTTATGCCAGGAAGGTCACATAGGTTTTTTTTTATTGGTTTCTTGTACTCGAATATGGGAAGCAACGTACTCGAATACGGGTTCATAGTATTCGAGTACAAGTTGCTAGTTCCTTTATTTTCTCACATTCACCACATAGCCTATCCATCATCACTATCCAATCAAGGTTGGTCTGATCTGAACAGGTCTACATTAGAACCATGGTAAACCATCGAGATCAAGATTTGAGTTCTGACTTTCCATCTTACCGTTTTAAAGGCAATAAACTTGTCCTTGACCACTGTGAACCTTTAGTTGAGTATATATCATCCTATACTCGAGTATGAGGAAAACTCACTCTGGTAAAAAGCATCAGTTTTCAAATACAAGAATATATTACTTGAGTATTGGAAACCTATGCTCGAACCCCAAAACCCTTGACCGAAACCAAAAGCCAAACCCCTAAACCATAACGAATAGCAACTCAATGAATAGTAACTATAAACCATGATGAATAGTGGATAACATACTCGGGTACATAGCATCCCACGTTCAAATTCATTAAACTGTTAGTTGAGAGCTTGAATAACCTATATTCGAATACATGTCATCCTATACTCGAGTATCCAAATAGAGTTCTTTGCAATAGAATGCATGCGTGCATTCAAAAACATGGAGCCCTAGTTTGAACTTTGCCTATTATTAATCACGTATTTATGCCAGGAAGGTCACATAGGTTTTTTTTTATTAGTTTCTTGTACTCGAATATGGGAAGCAACGTACTCGAGTACGGGTTCATAGTATTCGAGTACAAGTTGCTAGTTCCTTTATTTTCTCACATTCACCACATAGCCTATCCATCATCACTATCCAATCAAGGTTGGTCTGATCTGAAGGTTAACATTAGAACCATGGTAAACCATCGAGATCAAGATTTGGAGTTGACTTTCCATCTTACCGTTTTAAAGGCAATAAACTTGTCCTTGACCACTGTGAACCTTTAGTTGAGTATATATCATCCTATACTCGAGTATGAGGAAAACTCACTCTGGAAAAAGCATCAGTTTTCAAATACAAGAATATATTACTTGAGTATTGGAAACCTATGCTCGAACCCCAAAACCCTTGACCGCAAACCGAAAAGCCAAACCCCTAAACCATAACGAATAGCAACTCAATGAATAGTAACTATAAACCATGATGAATAGTGGATAACATACTCGGGTACATAGCATCCCACGTTCAAATTCATTAAACTGTTAGTTGAGAGCTTGAATAACCTATATTCGAATACATGTCATCCTATACTCGAGTATCCAAATAGAGTTCTTTGCAATAGAATGCATGCGTGCATTCAAAAACATGGAGCCCTAGTTTGAACTTTGCCTATTATTAATCACGTATTTATGCCAGGAAGGTCACATAGGTTTTTTTTTATTAGTTTCTTGTACTCGAATATGGGAAGCAACGTACTCGAGTACGGGTTCATAGTATTCGAGTACAAGTTGCTAGTTCCTTTATTTTCTCACATTCACCACATAGCCTATCCATCATCACTATCCAATCAAGGTTGGTCTAATCTGAAAAGTTCTACATTAGAACCATGGTAAACCATCGAGATCAAGATTTGGAGTCTGACTTTCCATCTTACCGTTTTAAAGGCAATAAACTTGTCCTTGACCACTGTGAACCTTTAGTTGAGTATATATCATCCTATACTCGAGTATGAGGAAAACTCACTCTGGAAAAAGCATCAGTTTTCAAATACAAGAAAATATTACTTGAGTATTGGAAACCTATGCTCGAACCCCAAAACCCTTGACCGCAAACGAAAAGCCAAACCCCTAAACCATAACGAATAGCAACTCAATGAATAGTAACTATAAACCATGATGAATAGTGGATAACATACTCGGGTACATAGCATCCCACGTTCAAATTCATTAAACTGTTAGTTGAGAGCTTGAATAACCTATATTCGAATACATGTCATCCTATACTCGAGTATCCAAATAGAGTTCTTTGCAATAGAATGCATGCGTGCATTCAAAAACATGGAGCCCTAGTTTGAACTTTGCCTATTATTAATCACGTATTTATGCCAGGAAGGTCACATAGGTTTTTTTTTATTAGTTTCTTGTACTCGAATATGGGAAGCAACGTACTCGAGTACGGGTTCATAGTATTCGAGTACAAGTTGCTAGTTCGTTTATTTTCTCACATTCACCACATAGCCTATCCATCATCACTATCCAATCAAGGTTGGTCTGACTGAGGTCAACATTCAGAACCATGGTAAACCATCGAGATCAAGATTTGGAGTTTGACTTTCCATCTTACCATTTTAAAGGCAATAAACTTGTCCTTGACCACTGTGAACCTTTAGTTGAGTATATATCATCCTATACTCGAGTATGAGGAAAACTCACTCTGGTAAAAAGCATCAGTTTTCAAATACAAGAATATATTACTTGAGTATTGGAAACCTATGCTCGAACCCCAAAACCCTTGACCGCAACCGAAAAGCCAAACCCCTAAACCATAACGAATAGCAACTCAATGAATAGTAACTATAAACCATGATGAATAGTGGATAACATACTCGGGTACATAGCATCCCACGTTCAAATTCATTAAACTGTTAGTTGAGAGCTTGAATAACCTATATTCGAATACATGTCATCCTATACTCGAGTATCCAAATAGAGTTCTTTGCAATAGAATGCATGCGTGCATTCAAAAACATGGAGCCCTAGTTTGAACTTTGCCTATTATTAATCACGTATTTATGCCAGGAAGGTCACATAGGTTTTTTTTTATTAGTTTCTTGTACTCGAATATGGGAGCAACGTACTCGAGTACGGGTTCATAGTATTCGAGTACAAGTTGCTAGTTCCTTTATTTTCTCACATTCACCACATAGCCTATCCATCATCACTATCCAATCAAGGTTGGTCTGATCTGAAACAGGTCTACATTAGAACCATGGTAAACCATCGAGATCAAGATTTGGAGTCTGACTTTCCATCTTACCGTTTTAAAGGCAATAAACTTGTCCTTGACCACTGTGAACCTTTAGTTGAGTATATATCATCCTATACTCGAGTATGAGGAAAACTCACTCTGGTAAAAAGCATCAGTTTTCAAATACAAGAAAATATTACTTGAGTATTGGAAACCTATGCTTGAACCCCAAAACCCTTGACCGCAAACCGAAAAGCCAAACCCCTAAACCATAACGAATAGCAACTCAATGAATAGTAACTATAAACCATGATGAATAGTGGATAACATACTCGGGTACATAGCATCCCACGTTCAAATTCATTAAACTGTTAGTTGAGAGCTTGAATAACCTATATTCGAATACATGTCATCCTATACTCGAGTATCCAAATAGAGTTCTTTGCAATAGAATGCATGCGTGCATTCAAAAACATGGAGCCCTAGTTTGAACTTTGCCTATTATTAATCACGTATTTATGCCAGGAAGGTCACATAGGTTTTTTTTTATTAGTTTCTTGTACTCGAATATGGGAAGCAACGTACTAAAATACGGGTTCATAGTATTCGAGTACAAGTTGCTAGTTCGTTTATTTCTCACATTCACCACATAGCCTATCCATCATCACTATCCAATCAAGGTTGGTCTTGAAGGTGACATTAGAACCATGGTAAACCATCGAGATCAAGATTTGGAGTCTGACTTTCCATCTTACCGTTTTAAAGGCAATAAACTTGTCCTTGACCACTGTGAACCTTTAGTTGAGTATATATCATCCTATACTCGAGATGAGGAAAACTCACTCTGGAAAAAGCATCAGTTTTCAAATACAAGAAAATATTACTTGAGTATTGGAAACCTATGCTCGAACCCCAAAACCCTTGACCGCAACCGAAAAGCCAAACCCCTAAACCATAACGAATAGCAACTCAATGAATAGTAACTATAAACCATGATGAATAGTGGATAACATACTCGGGTACATAGCATCCCACGTTCAAATTCATTAAACTGTTAGTTGAGAGCTTGAATAACCTATATTCGAATACATGTCATCCTATACTCGAGTATCCAAATAGAGTTCTTTGCAATAGAATGCATGCGTGCATTCAAAAACATGGAGCCCTAGTTTGAACTTTGCCTATTATTAATCACGTATTTATGCCAGGAAGGTCACATAGGTTTTTTTTTATTGGTTTCTTGTACTCGAATATGGGAAGCAACGTACGAGTACGGGTTCATAGTATTCGAGTACAAGTTGCTAGTTCCTTTATTTTCTCACATTCACCACATAGCCTATCCATCATCACTATCCAATCAAGGTTGGTCTGATCTGAAACAGTCAGACATTAGAACCATGGTAAACCATCGAGATCAAGATTTGGAGTCTGACTTTCCATCTTACCGTTTTAAAGGCAATAAACTTGTCCTTGACCACTGTGAACCTTTAGTTGAGTATATATCATCCTATACTCGAGTATGAGGAAAACTCACTCTGGTAAAAAGCATCAGTTTTCAAATACAAGAATATATTACTTGAGTATTGGAAACCTATGCTTGAACCCCAAAACCCTTGACCGCAAACCGAAAAGCCAAACCCTAAACCATAACGAATAGCAACTCAATGAATAGTAACTATAAACCATGATGAATAGTGGATAACATACTCGGGTACATAGCATCCCACGTTCAAATTCATTAAACTGTTAGTTGAGAGCTTGAATAACCTATATTCGAATACATGTCATCCTATACTCGAGTATCCAAATAGAGTTCTTTGCAATAGAATGCATGCGTGCATTCAAAAACATGGAGCCCTAGTTTGAACTTTGCCTATTATTAATCACGTATTTATGCCAGGAAGGTCACATAGGTTTTTTTTTATTAGTTTCTTGTACTCGAATATGGAAGCAACGTACTCGAGTACGGGTTCATAGTATTCGAGTACAAGTTGCTAGTTCCTTTATTTTCTCACATTCACCACATAGCCTATCCATCATCACTATCCAATCAAGGTTGGTCTGATCTGAAAAGGCTTAACATTAGAACCATGGTAAACCATCGAGATCAAGATTTGGAGTCTGACTTTCCATCTTACCGTTTTAAAGGCAATAAACTTGTCCTTGACCACTGTGAACCTTTAGTTGAGTATATATCATCCTATACTCGAGTATGAGGAAAACTCACTCTGTAAAAAGCATCAGTTTTCAAATACAAGAAAATATTACTTGAGTATTGGAAACCTATGCTCGAACCCCAAAACCCTTGACCACAAACCGAAAAGCCAAACCCCTAAACCATAACGAATAGCAACTCAATGAATAGTAACTATAAACCATGATGAATAGTGGATAACATACTCGGGTACATAGCATCCCACGTTCAAATTCATTAAACTGTTAGTTGAGAGCTTGAATAACCTATATTCGAATACATGTCATCCTATACTCGAGTATCCAAATAGAGTTCTTTGCAATAGAATGCATGCGTGCATTCAAAAACATGGAGCCCTAGTTTGAACTTTGCCTATTATTAATCACGTATTTATGCCAGGAAGGTCACATAGGTTTTTTTTTATTAGTTTCTTGTACTCGAATATGGGAAGCAACGTACTCGAGTACGGGTTCATAGTATTCGAGTACAAGTTGCTAGTCCTTTATTTTCTCACATTCACCACATAGCCTATCCATCATCACTATCCAATCAAGGTTGGTCTGATGAAGGTCTAACATTCAGAACCATGGTAAACCATCGAGATCAAGATTTGGAGTTCTGACTTTCCATCTTACCGTTTTAAAGGCAATAAACTTGTCCTTGACCACTGTGAACCTTTAGTTGAGTATATATCATCCTATACTCGAGTATGAGGAAAACTCACTCTGGTAAAAAGCATCAGTTTTCAAATACAAGAATATATTACTTGAGTATTGGAAACCTATGCTCGAACCCCAAAACCCTTGACCGCAAACGAAAAGCCAAACCCCTAAACCATAACGAATAGCAACTCAATGAATAGTAACTATAAACCATGATGAATAGTGGATAACATACTCGGGTACATAGCATCCCACGTTCAAATTCATTAAACTGTTAGTTGAGAGCTTGAATAACCTATATTCGAATACATGTCATCCTATACTCGAGTATCCAAATAGAGTTCTTTGCAATAGAATGCATGCGTGCATTCAAAAACATGGAGCCCTAGTTTGAACTTTGCCTATTATTAATCACGTATTTATGCCAGGAAGGTCACATAGGTTTTTTTTTATTAGTTTCTTGTACTCGAATATGGGAAGCAACGTACTCGAATACGGGTTCATAGTATTCGAGTACAAGTTGCTAGTTCCTTTATTTTCTCACATTCACCACATAGCCTATCCATCATCACTATCCAATCAAGGTTGGTCTATCTAAAGGTCTAACATTTAGAACCATGGTAAACCATCGAGATCAAGATTTGGAGTCTGACTTTCCATCTTACCGTTTTAAAGGCAATAAACTTGTCCTTGACCACTGTGAACCTTTAGTTGAGTATATATCATCCTATACTCGAGTATGAGGAAAACTCACTCTGGTAAAAAGCATCAGTTTCAAATACAAGAAAATATTACTTGAGTATTGGAAACCTATGCTCGAACCCCAAAACCCTTGACCGCAAACCGAAAAGCCAAACCCTAAACCATAACGAATAGCAACTCAATGAATAGTAACTATAAACCATGATGAATAGTGGATAACATACTCGGGTACATAGCATCCCACGTTCAAATTCATTAAACTGTTAGTTGAGAGCTTGAATAACCTATATTTGAATACATGTCATCCTATACTCGAGTATCCAAATAGAGTTCTTTGCAATAGAATGCATGCGTGCATTCAAAAACATGGAGCCCTAGTTTAACTTTGCCTATTATTAATCACGTATTTATGCCAGGAAGGTCACATAGGTTTTTTTTTATTAGTTTCTTGTACTCGAATATGGGAAGCAACGTACTCGAGTACGGGTTCATAGTATTCGAGTACAAGTTGCTAGTTCGTTTATTTTCTCACATTCACCACATAGCCTATCCATCATCACTATCCAATCAAGGTTGGTCTGATCTGAAACAGGTCTTACATTCAGAACCATGGTAAACCATCGAGATCAAGATTTGGAGTCTGACTTTCCATCTTACCGTTTTAAAGGCAATAAACTTGTCCTTGACCACTGTGAACCTTTAGTTGAGTATATATCATCCTATACTCGAGTATGAGGAAAACTCACTCTTAAAAATCAGTTTTCAAATACAAGAAAATATTACTTGAGTATTGGAAACCTATGCTTGAACCCCAAAACCCTTGACCGCAAACCGAAAAGCCAAACCCCTAAACCATAACGAATAGCAACTCAATGAATAGTAACTATAAACCATGATGAATAGTGGATAACATACTCGGGTACATAGCATCCCACGTTCAAATTCATTAAACTGTTAGTTGAGAGCTTGAATAACCTATATTCGAATACATGTCATCCTATACTCGAGTATCCAAATAGAGTTCTTTGCAATAGAATGCATGCGTGCATTCAAAAACATGGAGCCCTAGTTTGAACTTTGCCTATTATTAATCACGTATTTATGCCAGGAAGGTCACATAGGTTTTTTTTTATTGTTTCTTGTACTCGAATATGGGAAGCAACGTACTCGAGTACGGGTTCATAGTATTCGAGTACAAGTTGCTAGTTCCTTTATTTTCTCACATTCACCACATAGCCTATCCATCATCACTATCCAATCAAGGTTGGTCTATCTTGAAAAGTCAACATTAGAACCATGGTAAACCATCGAGATCAAGATTTGGAGTTTGACTTTCCATCTTACCGTTTTAAAGGCAATAAACTTGTCCTTGACCACTGTGAACCTTTAGTTGAGTATATATCATCCTATACTCGAGTATGAGGAAAACTCACTCTGGAAAAAGCATCAGTTTTCAAATACAAGAAAATATTACTTGAGTATTGGAAACCTATGCTCGAACCCCAAAACCCTTGACCGCAAACCGAAAAGCCAAACCCTAAACCATAACGAATAGCAACTCAATGAATAGTAACTATAAACCATGATGAATAGTGGATAACATACTCGGGTACATAGCATCCCACGTTCAAATTCATTAAACTGTTAGTTGAGAGCTTGAATAACCTATATTCGAATACATGTCATCCTATACTCGAGTATCCAAATAGAGTTCTTTGCAATAGAATGCATGCGTGCATTCAAAAACATGGAGCCCTAGTTTGAACTTTGCCTATTATTAATCACGTATTTATGCCAGGAAGGTCACATAGGTTTTTTTTTATTGGTTTCTTGTACTCGAATATGGGAAGCAACGTACTCGAGTACGGGTTCATAGTATTCGAGTACAAGTTGCTAGTTCCTTTATTTTCTCACATTCACCACATAGCCTATCCATCATCACTATCCAATCAAGGTTGGTCTACTCAAAGTTACATTCAGAACCATGGTAAACCATCGAGATCAAGATTTGGAGTCTGACTTTCCATCTTACCGTTTTAAAGGCAATAAACTTGTCCTTGACCACTGTGAACCTTTAGTTGAGTATATATCATCCTATACTCGAGTATGAGGAAAACTCACTCTGGTAAAAAGCATCAGTTTTCAAATACAAGAAAATATTACTTGAGTATTGGAAACCTATGCTCGAACCCCAAAACCCTTGACCGCAAACCGAAAAGCCAAACCCCTAAACCATAACGAATAGCAACTCAATGAATAGTAACTATAAACCATGATGAATAGTGGATAACATACTCGGGTACATAGCATCCCACGTTCAAATTCATTAAACTGTTAGTTGAGAGCTTGAATAACCTATATTCGAATACATGTCATCCTATACTCGAGTATCCAAATAGAGTTCTTTGCAATAGAATGCATGCGTGCATTCAAAAACATGGAGCCCTAGTTTGAACTTTGCCTATTATTAATCACGTATTTATGCCAGGAAGGTCACATAGGTTTTTTTTTATTAGTTTCTTGTACTCGAATATGGAAGCAACGTACTCGAGTACGGGTTCATAGTATTCGAGTACAAGTTGCTAGTTCCTTTATTTTCTCACATTCACCACATAGCCTATCCATCATCACTATCCAATCAAGGTTGGTCTGAAAAGGTCGACATTCAGAACCATGGTAAACCATCGAGATCAAGATTTGGAGTCTGACTTTCCATCTTACCGTTTTAAAGGCAATAAACTTGTCCTTGACCACTGTGAACCTTTAGTTGAGTATATATCATCCTATACTCGAGTATGAGGAAAACTCACTCTGGTAAAAAGCATCAGTTTTCAAATACAAGAAAATATTACTTGAGTATTGGAAACCTATGCTCGAACCCCAAAACCCTTGACCGCAAACCGAAAAGCCAAACCCCTAAACCATAACGAATAGCAACTCAATGAATAGTAACTATAAACCATGATGAATAGTGGATAACATACTCGGGTACATAGCATCCCACGTTCAAATTCATTAAACTGTTAGTTGAGAGCTTGAATAACCTATATTCGAATACATGTCATCCTATACTCGAGTATCCAAATAGAGTTCTTTGCAATAGAATGCATGCGTGCATTCAAAAACATGGAGCCCTAGTTTGAACTTTGCCTATTATTAATCACGTATTTATGCCAGGAAGGTCACATAGGTTTTTTTTTATTAGTTTCTTGTACTCGAATATGGGAAGCAACGTACTCGAGTACGGGTTCATAGTATTCGAGTACAAGTTGCTAGTTCGTTTATTCTCACATTCACCACATAGCCTATCCATCATCACTATCCAATCAAGGTTGGTCTAATCTGAAAGAGTTTACATTCAGAACCATGGTAAACCATCGAGATCAAGATTTGGAGTTGACTTTCCATCTTACCGTTTTAAAGGCAATAAACTTGTCCTTGACCACTGAACCTTTAGTTGAGTATATATCATCCTATACTCAAGTATGAGGAAAACTCACTCTGTAAAAAGCATCAGTTTTCAAATACAAGAAAATATTACTTGAGTATTGGAAACCTATGCTTGAACCCCAAAACCCTTGACCACAAACCGAAAAGCCAAACCCCTAAACCATAACGAATAGCAACTCAATGAATAGTAACTATAAACCATGATGAATAGTGGATAACATACTCGGGTACATAGCATCCCACGTTCAAATTCATTAAACTGTTAGTGAGAGCTTGAATAACCTATATTCGAATACATGTCATCCTATACTCGAGTATCCAAATAGAGTTCTTTGCAATAGAATGCATGCGTGCATTCAAAACATGGAGCCCTAGTTTGAACTTTGCCTATTATTAATCACGTATTTATGCCAGGAAGGTCACATAGGTTTTTTTTTATTAGTTTCTTACTTCGAATATGGAAGCAACGTACTCGAGTACGGGTTCATAGTATTCGAGTACAAGTTGCTTGTTCGTTTATTTTCTCACATTCACCACATAGCCTATCCATCATCACTATCCAATCAAGGTTGGTCTGATCTGAAACATGTAGACATTCAGAACCATGGTAAACCATCGAGATCAAGATTTGGAGTCTGACTTTCCATCTTACCGTTTTAAAGGCAATAAACTTGTCCTTGACCACTGTGAACCTTTAGTTGAGTATATATCATCCTATACTCGAGTATGAGGAAAACTCACTCTGTAAAAAGCATCAGTTTTCAAATACAAGAAAATATTACTTGAGTATTGGAAACCTATGCTTGAACCCCAAAACCCTTGACCGCAAACCGAAAAGCCAAACCCCTAAACCATAACGAATAGCAACTCAATGAATAGTAACTATAAACCATGATGAATAGTGGATAACATACTCGGGTACATAGCATCCCACGTTCAAATTCATTAAACTGTTAGTTGAGAGCTTGAATAACCTATATTCGAATACATGTCATCCTATACTCGAGTATCCAAATAGAGTTCTTTGCAATAGAATGCATGCGTGCATTCAAACATGGAGCCCTAGTTTGAACTTTGCCTATTATTAATCACGTATTTATGCCAGGAAGGTCACATAGGTTTTTTTTTATTAGTTTCTTGTACTCGAATATGGGAAGCAACGTACTCGAGTACGGGTTCATAGTATTCGAGTACAAGTTGCTAGTTCGTTTATTTTCTCACATTCACCACATAGCCTATCCATCATCACTATCCAATCAAGGTTGGTCTATCTGAAAGGTAGACATTTAGAACCATGGTAAACCATCGAGATCAAGATTTGGAGTCTGACTTTCCATCTTACCGTTTTAAAGGCAATAAACTTGTCCTTGACCACTGTGAACCTTTAGTTGAGTATATATCATCCTATACTCGAGTATGAGGAAAACTCACTTGGTAAAAAGCATCAGTTTTCAAATACAAGAAAATATTACTTGAGTATTGGAAACCTATGCTCGAACCCCAAAACCCTTGACCGCAAACCAAAAGCCAAACCCCTAAACCATAACGAATAGCAACTCAATGAATAGTAACTATAAACCATGATGAATAGTGGATAACATACTCGGGTACATAGCATCCCACGTTCAAATTCATTAAACTGTTAGTTGAGAGCTTGAATAACCTATATTCGAATACATGTCATCCTATACTCGAGTATCCAAATAGAGTTCTTTGCAATAGAATGCATGCGTGCATTCAAAAACATGGAGCCCTAGTTTGAACTTTGCCTATTATTAATCACGTATTTATGCCAGGAAGGTCACATAGGTTTTTTTTTATTAGTTTCTTGTACTCGAATATGGGAAGCAACGTATCGAGATACGGGTTCATAGTATTCGAGTACAAGTTGCTAGTTCCTTTATTTTCTCACATTCACCACATAGCCTATCCATCATCACTATCCAATCAAGGTTGGTCTGATCTAAACAGGTCTGACATTCAGAACCATGGTAAACCATCGAGATCAAGATTTGGAGTCTGACTTTCCATCTTACCGTTTTAAAGGCAATAAACTTGTCCTTGACCACTGTGAACCTTTAGTTGAGTATATATCATCCTATACTCGAGTATGAGGAAAACTCACTCTGGAAAAAGCATCAGTTTTCAAATACAAGAAAATATTACTTGAGTATTGGAAACCTATGCTCGAACCCCAAAACCCTTGACCGCAAACCGAAAAGCCAAACCCCTAAACCATAACGAATAGCAACTCAATGAATAGTAACTATAAACCATGATGAATAGTGGATAACATACTCGGGTACATAGCATCCCACGTTCAAATTCATTAAACTGTTAGTTGAGAGCTTGAATAACCTATATTCGAATACATGTCATCCTATACTCGAGTATCCAAATAGAGTTCTTTGCAATAGAATGCATGCGTGCATTCAAAAACATGGAGCCCTAGTTTGAACTTTGCCTATTATTAATCACGTATTTATGCCAGGAAGGTCACATAGGTTTTTTTTTTATTAGTTTCTTGTACTCGAATATGGGAAGCAACGTACTCGAGTACGGGTTCATAGTATTCGAGTACAAGTTGCTTGTTCGTTTATTTTCTCACATTCACCACATAGCCTATCCATCATCACTATCCAATCAAGGTTGGTCTGATTAACAGGTCTAGACATTAGAACCATGGTAAACCATCGAGATCAAGATTTGGAGTCTGACTTTCCATCTTACCGTTTTAAAGGCAATAAACTTGTCCTTGACCACTGTGAACCTTTAGTTGAGTATATATCATCCTATACTCGAGTATGAGGAAAACTCACTCTGGAAAAAGCATCAGTTTTCAAATACAAGAAAATATTACTTGAGTATTGGAAACCTATGCTTGAACCCCAAAACCCTTGACCGCAAACCGAAAAGCCAAACCCCTAAACCATAACGAATAGCAACTCAATGAATAGTAACTATAAACCATGATGAATAGTGGATAACATACTCGGGTACATAGCATCCCACGTTCAAATTCATTAAACTGTTAGTTGAGAGCTTGAATAACCTATATTCGAATACATGTCATCCTATACTCGAGTATCCAAATAGAGTTCTTTGCAATAGAATGCATGCGTGCATTCAAAAACATGGAGCCCTAGTTTGAACTTTGCCTATTATTAATCACGTATTTATGCCAGGAAGGTCACATAGGTTTTTTTTTATTAGTTTCCCTCAAATATGGGAAGCAACGTAGTAAAAAGGAGGTTTATAGTATTCGAGTACAAGTTGCTTGTTCGTTTATTTTCTCACATTCACCACATAGCCTATCCATCATCACTATCCAATCAAGGTTGGTCTGAATCTGACATGTTAGACATTCAGAACCATGGTAAACCATCGAGATCAAGATTTGGAGTCTGACTTTCCATCTTACCATTTTAAAGGCAATAAACTTGTCCTTGACCACTGTGAACCTTTAGTTGAGTATATATCATCCTATACTCAAGTATGAGGAAAACTCACTCTGGTAAAAAGCATCAGTTTTCAAATACAAGAAAATATTACTTGAGTATTGGAAACCTATGCTTGAACCCCAAAACCCTTGACCGCAAACCGAAAAGCCAAACCCCTAAACCATAACGAATAGCAACTCAATGAATAGTAACTATAAACCATGATGAATAGTGGATAACATACTCGGGTACATAGCATCCCACGTTCAAATTCATTAAACTGTTAGTTGAGAGCTTGAATAACCTATATTCGAATACATGTCATCCTATACTCGAGTATCCAAATAGAGTTCTTTGCAATAGAATGCATGCGTGCATTCAAAAACATGGAGCCCTAGTTTGAACTTTGCCTATTATTAATCACGTATTTATGCCAGGAAGGTCACATAGGTTTTTTTTTATTAGTTTCCTGTAATTCGAATAAGTAAAGCATAGTATTCGAGTACAAGTTCATAGTATTCGAGTACAAGTTGCTTGTTCGTTTATTTTCTCACATTCACCACATAGCCTATCCATCATCACTATCCAATCAAGGTTGGTCTGATTGAAACATGTTAGACATTCAAACCATGGTAAACCATCGAGATCAAGATTTGGAGTCTGACTTTCCATCTTACCATTTTAAAGGCAATAAACTTGTCCTTGACCACTGTGAACCTTTAGTTGAGTATATATCATCCTATACTCGAGTATGAGGAAAACTCACTCTGGAAAAAGCATCAGTTTTCAAATACAAGAAAATATTACTTGAGTATTGGAAACCTATGCTCGAACCCCAAAACCCTTGACCGCAACCGAAAAGCCAAACCCCTAAACCATAACGAATAGCAACTCAATGAATAGTAACTATAAACCATGATGAATAGTGGATAACATACTCGGGTACATAGCATCCCACGTTCAAATTCATTAAACTGTTAGTTGAGAGCTTGAATAACCTATATTTGAATACATGTCATCCTATACTCGAGTATCCAAATAGAGTTCTTTGCAATAGAATGCATGCGTGCATTCAAAAACATGGAGCCCTAGTTTGAACTTTGCCTATTATTAATCACGTATTTATGCCAGGAAGGTCACATAGGTTTTTTTTTATTAGTTTCCTGTACTCGAATATGGGAAGCAACGTACTCGAGTCGGGTTCATAGTATTCGAGTACAAGTTGCTTGTTCGTTTATTTTCTCACATTCACCACATAGCCTATCCATCATCACTATCCAATCAAGGTTGGTCTGATCTGAAAGTGTTAGACATTCAGAACCATGGTAAACCATCGAGATCAAGATTTGGAGTTGACTTTCCATCTTACCGTTTTAAAGGCAATAAACTTGTCCTTGACCACGTGAACCTTTAGTTGAGTATATATCATCCTATACTGAGATGAGGAAAACTCACTCTGGTAAAAAGCATCAGTTTTCAAATACAAGAAAATATTACTTGAGTATTGGAAACCTATGCTTGAACCCCAAAACCCTTGACCACAAACCGAAAAGCCAAACCCCTAAACCATAACGAATAGCAACTCAATGAATAGTAACTATAAACCATGATGAATAGTGGAAACATACTCGGGTACATAGCATCCCACGTTCAAATTCATTAAACTGTTAGTTGAGAGCTTGAATAACCTATATTTAAATACATGTCATCCTATACTAGTTCCAAATAGAGTTCTTTGCAATAGAATGCATGCGTGCATTCAAAAACATGGAGCCCTAGTTTGAACTTTGCCTATTATTAATCACGTATTTATGCCAGGAAGGTCACATAGGTGTTTTTTTATTAGTTTCTTACTCGAATTTGGGAAGCAACGTACTCGAGTACGGTTCATAGTATTCGAGTACAAGTTGCTTGTTCGTTTATTTTCTCACATTCACCACATAGCCTATCCATCATTGTACGCCCAATTTTTACTGTCATTAGGAATTACCGAATTACCGTAGGTAAATATTATATAAAATTTGAGACCAAACAATCCTTAATAAAGGAATATAACGTGAGAAGAGAAGTTAAGAGCAATTCGTGCAAGTATTGCAAACCCCAATTTTCTGGACGTGTAAAATGACCAAATGCCCTTAGGTTATTTACTGAAATGTGGATCGTGGGCCCACCCATCCTCAAGGGGATGTTTTGATGTTAATAAGGGATTGTTTGTGTTATGAGTGTTAATAAAGGAGAAGAATCCTAATTTTGAGCTTTACATGCGAAATGACCAAAATGCCCCCGCCGTTTTAATCCAATTCGTGCCGACTTAGCCCGAACCTCACTAAATTGTGTTAAAAGGTGTTTTTAAGCCATGATTAACCATTGGTTAAACTCGGGTGGTCCCTGGCAATTTTTAAGTAAAATGACCGTTTTGCCCCGTCCTTGTCAGTTTACAAATTTTGAGATTTTTGATTCGCTAATTAAACCTAAGCAATATTAGGCTAAATTAAAGCTCATTAAATTCTAATTATTAATCTAGAGTCAAAATTATTTATTTAAATTGATTAGAACCTAAAATTGCTTTAAAACACTCAAATTGCTTACTAATTCACCTAAGTCCTTAACCGTAAATTCTCAAATTGCATGAATACCTTGCCTACACCTAAATAATACATGGAACACACAAAACCCTCTTCCATGAGGCTGTAATGCACGAAATAATTCAGCCATAATCATTAGAATTATTGCAAGATAATGCACTAAAACAAAATGATGGCTTGATGATGAGGACCTTGAGTATGGGTTGTAAATCCATCACAAGTTAGGCCTCTAAAGCTTGAAAGTTCCACTTATGCAAAACTTTAAAGAATAATATTTTTATGATGTTTTTATGATCTTGAGTTTAGAACTTGAAAGATGTATTTTTCACTTTGTCTTGCTAAGATATATTGGGTTGAATTTATATTTCTCTAAAGTCTTGAGTAGCTCTAGTAAAGAATAAAATGAACTTGTATCCATGTTTAAGTTTATGCCTTGTGTAACACCCTAATAATCAACCCAATACGCCTAGGTCGTATCTATTAATTACTAGACTTTACTCTTTGCTTCCGTTCCTTAATCATGCTTTGAAAATACTTAGTGAAATTACGAGCCATTTTTTTTTAAAACATAATTGAAAACATGAGCCTTGCATAACATGGACGATAATCGATAAAGGAAAAATAAAGACATATCATGAAGAACACATCATTTTGGCTCTATCATATGATATCCATAATTACATTTCACATAGATATTTTGCCTATCAATAGAGTTA
>JAMLFY010000001.1:412305-441305 GCA_030441495.1 Dalbergia oliveri
CCCTCCAAATGTCCTGGGCACGTATATTTCAAATGTAATACTATGCTCCTGAGTAGTATTATGTGTGTATATTAAGTGATTGAATAATAAAAGCTACCACTTCGGAAAGATGATTTTGAAACTTTAAAATGAATCTTTAGTTTACATTACATGATCATATTTTTCTAATAAACCGAAGTGGCTTGGGCGATGACGATGACATTTATGATTGTGTATTGGGAGTTATCCTCCTGAGAATTGTGTAATTCTCACCCCTATGTTTTTGTGTTTAGATTCGCCTCCAGGTTGATCCAAAGACTAAAGGTTGCTACACTAAAGGAATTGGATCGTAGTAGTTTAGTAGTTAGTGTTTTTATTATATTGTACTTAGTGGTGTGTATATGTTTGTAAACGAAGTAGAGAACATGTATGTATTCAAGCTCATAAAAGAGCTTCCTTTTGTATTTATTTATGAAATAAATAAATGTTTTGTGTATTTGTTGTATATATTTAATAGAACCACGAATTAGTTAGTACTCGACTCGATCAATATTGCTATAGATAACTAAGAAAGGTTAAATTTATAAGTAACAACTCCTAAGCATAATGTCATGACTTAAGGATGACGTTGTACTTGAGATCTTACTAGTTCCTTTATTTTCTCACATTCACCACATAGCCTATCCATCATCACTATCCAATCAAGGTTGGTCTCATCTGAAAGGTCAAACATTCAAAACCATGGTAAACCATCGAGATCAAGATTTGAAGTTTGACTTTCCATCTTACCATTTTAAAGGCAATAAACTTGTCCTTGACCACTGTGAACCTTTAGTTGAGTATATCATCCTATACTCGAGTATGAGGAAAACTCACTGGTAAAAAGCATCAGTTTTCAAATACAAGTATATTACTTGAGTATTGGAAACCTATGCTCGAACCCCAAAACCCTTGACCGCGAACGAAAAGCCAAACCCCTAAACCATAACGAATAGCAACTCAATGAATAGTAACTATAAACCATGATGAATAGTGGATAACATACTCGGGTACATACATCCCACGTTCAAATTCATTAAGTGTTAGTTGAGAGCTTGAATAACCTATATTCGAATACATGTCATCCTATACTCGAGTATCCAAATAGAGTTCTTTGCAATAGAATGCATGCGTGCATTCAAAAACATGGAGCCCTAGTTTGAACTTTGCCTATTATTAATCACGTATTTATGCCAGGAAGGTCACATAGGTTTTTTTTTTATTAGTTTCTTGTACTCGAAAATGGGAAGCAACGTACTCGAGTACGGGTTCATAGTATTCGAGTACAAGTTGCTAGTTCCTTTATTTTCTCACATTCACCACATAGCCTATCCATCATCACTATCCAATCAAGGTTGGTCTGATCTGAAGGTCAAACATTCAGAACCATGGTAAACCATCGAGATCAAGATTTGGAGTGACTTTCCATCTTACCATTTTAAAGGCAATAAACTTGTCCTTGACCACTGTGAACCTTTAGTTGAGTATATATCATCCTATACTCGAGTATGAGGAAAACTCACTCTGGTAAAAAGCATCAGTTTTCAAATACAAGAATATATTACTTGAGTATTGGAAACCTATGCTCGAACCCCAAAACCCTTGACGGAAACCGAAAAGCCAAACCCCTAAACCATAACGAATAGCAACTCAATGAATAGTAACTATAAACCATGATGAATAGTGGATAACATACTCGGGTACATAGCATCCCACGTTCAAATTCATTAACTGTTAGTTGAGAGCTTGAATAACCTATATTCGAATACATGTCATCCTATACTCGAGTATCCAAATAGAGTTCTTTGCAATAGAATGCATGCGTGCATTCAAAAACATGGAGCCCTAGTTTGAACTTTGCCTATTATTAATCACGTATTTATGCCAGGAAGGTCACATAGGTTTTTTTTTTATTAGTTTATTGTACTCGAATATGGGAAGCAACGTACTTGAATACGGGTTCATAGTATTCGAGTACAAGTTGCTAGTTCCTTTATTTTCTCACATTCACCACATAGCCTATCCATCATCACTATCCAATCAAGGTTGGTCTAATTGAAACTAGTCAACATTCAGAACCATGGTAAACCATCGAGATCAAGATTTGGAGTCTGACTTTCCATCTTACCATTTTAAAGGCAATAAACTTGTCCTTGACCACTGTGAACCTTTAGTTGAGTATATATCATCCTATACTTGAGTATGAGGAAAACTCACTCTGGTAAAAAGCATCAGTTTTCAAATACAAGAAAATATTACTTGAGTATTGGAAACCTATGCTCGAACCCCAAAACCCTTGAAAACCGAAAAGCCAAACCCCTAAACCATAACGAATAGCAACTCAATGAATAGTAACTATAAACCATGATGAATAGTGGATAACATACTCGGGTACATAGCATCCCACGTTCAAATTCATTAAACTGTTAGTTGAGAGCTTGAATAACCTATATTCGAATACATGTCATCCTATACTCGAGTATCCAAATAGAGTTCTTTGCAATAGAATGCATGCGTGCATTCAAAACATGGAGCCCTAGTTTGAACTTTGCCTATTATTAATCACGTATTTATGCCAGGAAGGTCACATAGGTTTTTTTTTATTAGTTTCTTGTACTCGAATATGGGAAGCAACGTACTCGAGTACGGGTTCATAGTATTCGAGTACAAGTTGCTAGTTCCTTTATTTTCTCACATTCACCACATAGCCTATCCATCATCACTATCCAATCAAGGTTGGTCTGATTTGAAGGTCAACATTAGAACCATGGTAAACCATCGAGATCAAGATTTGGAGTCTGACTTTCCATCTTACCATTTTAAAGGCAATAAACTTGTCCTTGACCACTGTGAACCTTTAGTTGAGTATATATCATCCTATACTCGAAATGAGGAAAACTCACTGGTAAAAAGCATCAAGTTTTCAAATACAAGAAAATATTACTTGAGTATTGGAAACCTATGCTCGAACCCCAAAACCCTTGACCGAAACGAAAAGCCAAACCCCTAAACCATAACGAATAGCAACTCAATGAATAGTAACTATAAACCATGATGAATAGTGGATAACATACTCGGGTACATAGCATCCCACGTTCAAATTCATTAACTGTTATTGAGAGCTTGAATAACCTATATTCAAATACATGTCATCCTATACTCGAGTATCCAATAGAGTTCTTTGCAATAGAATGCATGCGTGCATTCAAAAACATGGAGCCCTAGTTTGAACTTTGCCTATTATTAATCACGTATTTATGCCAGGAAGGTCACATAGGTTTTTTTTTATTAGTTTCTTGTACTCGAATATGGGAAGCAACGTACTCGAGTACGGGTTCATAGTATTCGAGTACAAGTTGCTAGTTCCTTTATTTTCTCACATTCACCACATAGCCTATCCATCATCACTATCCAATCAAGGTTGGTCTAATCTGAAACTTCAAACATTCAGAACCATGGTAAACCATCGAGATCAAGATTTGAGTCTGACTTTCCATCTTACCATTTTAAAGGCAATAAACTTGTCCTTGACCACGTGAACCTTTAGTTGAGTATATATCATCCTATACTCGAATGAGGAAAACTCACTCTGGTAAAAAGCATCAGTTTTCAAATACAAGAAAATATTACTTGAGTATTGGAAACCTATGCTCAAACCCCAAAACCCTTGACCGAAACCGAAAAGCCAAACCCCTAAACCATAACGAATAGCAACTCAATGAATAGTAACTATAAACCATGATGAATAGTGGATAACATACTCGGGTACATAGCATCCCACGTTCAAATTCATTAAACTGTTAGTTGAGAGCTTGAATAACCTATATTCGAATACATGTCATCCTATACTCGAGTATCCAAATAGAGTTCTTTGCAATAGAATGCATGCGTGCATTCAAAAACATGGAGCCCTAGTTTGAACTTTGCCTATTATTAATCACGTATTTATGCCAGGAAGGTCACATAGGTTTTTTTTTATTAGTTTCTTGTACTCGAATATGGGAAGCAACGTCTCGAATACGGGTTCATAGTATTCGAGTACAAGTTGCTAGTTCCTTTATTTTTCACATTCACCACATAGCCTATCCATCATCACTATCCAATCAAGGTTGGTCTGATTTGAAAGGTCGACATTCAGAACCATGGTAAACCATCGAGATCAAGATTTGGAGTCTGACTTTCCATCTTACCATTTTAAAGGCAATAAACTTGTCCTTGACCACTGTGAACCTTTAGTTGAGTATATATCATCCTATACTCGAGTATGAGGAAAACTCACTCTGGTAAAAAGCATCAGTTTTCAAATACAAGAATATATTACTTGAGTATTGGAAACCTATGCTCGAACCCAAAACCCTTGACCGGAAACCGAAAAGCCAAACCCTAAACCATAACGAATAGCAACTCAATGAATAGTAACTATAAACCATGATGAATAGTGGATAACATACTCGGGTACATAGCATCCCACGTTCAAATTCATTAAGTGTTATTGAGAGCTTGAATAACCTATATTCGAATACATGTCATCCTATACTCGAGTATCCAAATAGAGTTCTTTGCAATAGAATGCATGCGTGCATTCAAAAACATGGAGCCCTAGTTTGAACTTTGCCTATTATTAATCACGTATTTATGCCAGGAAGGTCACATAGGTTTTTTTTTATTAGTTTCTTGTACTCGAATATGGGAAGCAACGTACTCGAATACGGGTTCATAGTATTCGAGTACAAGTTGCTAGTTCCTTTATTTTCTCACATTCACCACATAGCCTATCCATCATCACTATCCAATCAAGGTTGGTCTGGTCTGAAGGTCAAACATTAGAACCATGGTAAACCATCGAGATCAAGATTTGGAGTTGACTTTCCATCTTACCATTTTAAAGGCAATAAACTTGTCCTTGACCATGTGAACCTTTAGTTGAGTATATATCATCCTATACTCGAGTATGAGGAAAACTCACTCTGGTAAAAAGCATCAGTTTTCAAATACAAGAAAATATTACTTGAGTATTGGAAACCTATGCTCGAACCCCAAAACCCTTGACCGAAAACGAAAAGCCAAACCCCTAAACCATAACGAATAGCAACTCAATGAATAGTAACTATAAACCATGATGAATAGTGGATAACATACTCGGGTACATAGCATCCACGTTCAAATTCATTAACTGTTAGTTGAGAGCTTGAATAACCTATATTCGAATACATGTCATCCTATACTCGAGTATCCAAATAGAGTTCTTTGCAATAGAATGCATGCGTGCATTCAAAAACATGGAGCCCTAGTTTGAACTTTGCCTATTATTAATCACGTATTTATGCCAGGAAGGTCACATAGGTTTTTTTTTATTAGTTTCTTGTACTCGAATATGGGAAGCAACGTACTCGAGTACGGGTTCATAGTATTCGAGTACAAGTTGCTAGTTCCTTTATTTTCTCACATTCACCACATAGCCTATCCATCATCACTATCCAATCAAGGTTGGTCTGATCTGAAACTGGTCAAACATTAGAACCATGGTAAACCATCGAGATCAAGATTTGGAGTCTGACTTTCCATCTTACCATTTTAAAGGCAATAAACTTGTCCTTGACCACTGTGAACCTTTAGTTGAGTATATATCATCCTATACTCGAGTATGAGGAAAACTCACTCTGGTAAAAAGCATCAGTTTTCAAATACAAGAAAATATTACTTGAGTATTGGAAACCTATGCTCGAACCCCAAAACCCTTGACCAAACGAAAAGCCAAACCCCTAAACCATAACGAATAGCAACTCAATGAATAGTAACTATAAACCATGATGAATAGTGGATAACATACTCGGGTACATAGCATCCCACGTTCAAATTCATTAAACTGTTAGTTGAGAGCTTGAATAACCTATATTCGAATACATGTCATCCTATACTCGAGTATCCAAATAGAGTTCTTTGCAATAGAATGCATGCGTGCATTCAAAAACATGGAGCCCTAGTTTGAACTTTGCCTATTATTAATCACGTATTTATGCCAGGAAGGTCACATAGGTTTTTTTTTATTAGTTTCTTGTACTCGAATATGGGAAGCAACGTACTCGAGTACGGGTTCATAGTATTCGAGTACAAGTTGCTAGTTCCTTTATTTTCTCACATTCACCACATAGCCTATCCATCATCACTATCCAATCAAGGTTGGTCTGATTTGAAACGGGTCAGACATTCAAACCATGGTAAACCATCGAGATCAAGATTTGGAGTCTGACTTTCCATCTTACCATTTTAAAGGCAATAAACTTGTCCTTGACCACTGTGAACCTTTAGTTGAGTATATATCATCCTATACTCGAGTATGAGGAAAACTCACTGGTAAAAAGCATCAAGTTTCAAATACAAGAATATATTACTTGAGTATTGGAAACCTATGCTCGAACCCCAAAACCCTTGACCGGAAACCGAAAAGCCAAACCCCTAAACCATAACGAATAGCAACTCAATGAATAGTAACTATAAACCATGATGAATAGTGGATAACATACTCGGGTACATAGCATCCCACGTTCAAATTCATTAAACTGTTAGTTGAGAGCTTGAATAACCTATATTCGAATACATGTCATCCTATACTCGAGTATCCAAATAGAGTTCTTTGCAATAGAATGCATGCGTGCATTCAAAAACATGGAGCCCTAGTTTGAACTTTGCCTATTATTAATCACGTATTTATGCCAGGAAGGTCACATAGGTTTTTTTTTATTAGTTTCTTGTACTCGAATATGGGAAGCAACGTACTCGAGTACGGGTTCATAGTATTCGAGTACAAGTTGCTAGTTCCTTTATTTCTCACATTCACCACATAGCCTATCCATCATCACTATCCAATCAAGGTTGGTCTGATTTGAAGGTCAACATTAGAACCATGGTAAACCATCGAGATCAAGATTTGAGTCTGACTTTCCATCTTACCATTTTAAAGGCAATAAACTTGTCCTTGACCACTGAACCTTTAGTTGAGTATATATCATCCTATACTCGAGTATGAGGAAAACTCACTCTGGTAAAAAGCATCAGTTTTCAAATACAAGAATATATTACTTGAGTATTGGAAACCTATGCTCGAACCCCAAAACCCTTGACCAAAACCGAAAAGCCAAAACCCTAAACCATAACGAATAGCAACTCAATGAATAGTAACTATAAACCATGATGAATAGTGGATAACATACTCGGGTACATAGCATCCCCGTTCAAATTCATTAACTGTTAGTTGAGAGCTTGAATAACCTATATTCGAATACATGTCATCCTATACTCGAGTATCCAAATAGAGTTCTTTGCAATAGAATGCATGCGTGCATTCAAAAACATGGAGCCCTAGTTTGAACTTTGCCTATTATTAATCACGTATTTATGCCAGGAAGGTCACATAGGTTTTTTTTTATTAGTTTATTGTACTCGAATATGGGAAGCAACGTACTCGAGTACGGGTTCATAGTATTCGAGTACAAGTTGCTAGTTCCTTTATTTTCTCACATTCACCACATAGCCTATCCATCATCACTATCCAATCAAGGTTGGTCTAATCTGAAACAGGTCAAACATTCAGAACCATGGTAAACCATCGAGATCAAGATTTGGAGTTGACTTTCCATCTTACCATTTTAAAGGCAATAAACTTGTCCTTGACCACTGTGAACCTTTAGTTGAGTATATATCATCCTATACTCGAGTATGAGGAAAACTCACTCTGGTAAAAAGCATCAGTTTTCAAATACAAGAATATATTACTTGAGTATTGGAAACCTATGCTCGAACCCCAAAACCCTTGACCGCAAACCGAAAAGCCAAACCCTAAACCATAACGAATAGCAACTCAATGAATAGTAACTATAAACCATGATGAATAGTGGATAACATACTCGGGTACATAGCATCCCACGTTCAAATTCATTAAACTGTTAGTTGAGAGCTTGAATAACCTATATTCGAATACATGTCATCCTATACTCGAGTATCCAAATAGAGTTCTTTGCAATAGAATGCATGCGTGCATTCAAAAACATGGAGCCCTAGTTTGAACTTTGCCTATTATTAATCACGTATTTATGCCAGGAAGGTCACATAGGTTTTTTTTTATTAGTTTCTTGTACTCGAATATGGGAAGCAACGTACTAAAGTACGGGTTCATAGTATTCGAGTACAAGTTGCTAGTTCCTTTATTTTCTCACATTCACCACATAGCCTATCCATCATCACTATCCAATCAAGGTTGGTCTAATCTGAAGGTCAGACATTCAGAACCATGGTAAACCATCGAGATCAAGATTTGGAGTTCTGACTTTCCATCTTACCATTTTAAAGGCAATAAACTTGTCCTTGACCACTGTGAACCTTTAGTTGAGTATATATCATCCTATACTCGATATGAGGAAAACTCACTCTGGTAAAAAGCATCAGTTTTCAAATACAAGAAAATATTACTTGAGTATTGGAAACCTATGCTCGAACCCCAAAACCCTTGACCGAAACCGAAAAGCCAAACCCCTAAACCATAACGAATAGCAACTCAATGAATAGTAACTATAAACCATGATGAATAGTGGATAACATACTCGGGTACATAGCATCCCACGTTCAAATTCATTAAACTGTTAGTTGAGAGCTTGAATAACCTATATTCGAATACATGTCATCCTATACTCGAGTATCCAAATAGAGTTCTTTGCAATAGAATGCACGTGCATTCAAAAACATGGAGCCCTAGTTTGAACTTTGCCTATTATTAATCACGTATTTATGCCAGGAAGGTCACATAGGTTTTTTTTTATTAGTTTCTTGTACTCGAATATGGGAAGCAACGTACTCGAGTACGGGTTCATAGTATTCGAGTACAAGTTGCTAGTTCCTTTATTTTCTCACATTCACCACATAGCCTATCCATCATCACTATCCAATCAAGGTTGGTCTGATTTGAAGGTCAGACATTCAGAACCATGGTAAACCATCGAGATCAAGATTTGGAGTCTGACTTTCCATCTTACCATTTTAAAGGCAATAAACTTGTCCTTGACCACTGTGAACCTTTAGTTGATATATATCATCCTATACTCGAGTATGAGGAAAACTCACTCTGGTAAAAAGCATCAGTTTTCAAATACAAGAAAATATTACTTGAGTATTGGAAACCTATGCTCGAACCCCAAAACCCTTGACCGAAACCGAAAAGCCAAAACCCTAAACCATAACGAATAGCAACTCAATGAATAGTAACTATAAACCATGATGAATAGTGGATAACATACTCGGGTACATAGCATCCCACGTTCAAATTCATTAAACTGTTATTGAGAGCTTGAATAACCTATATTCAAATACATGTCATCCTATACTCGAGTATCCAAATAGAGTTCTTTGCAATAGAATGCATGCGTGCATTCAAAAACATGGAGCCCTAGTTTGAACTTTGCCTATTATTAATCACGTATTTATGCCAGGAAGGTCACATAGGTTTTTTTTTATTAGTTTCTTGTACTCGAATATGGGAAGCAACGTACTCGAGACGGGTTCATAGTATTCGAGTACAAGTTGCTAGTTCCTTTATTTTCTCACATTCACCACATAGCCTATCCATCATCACTATCCAATCAAGGTTGGTCTAATCTGAAACAGTCAACATTCAGAACCATGGTAAACCATCGAGATCAAGATTTGGAGTCTGACTTTCCATCTTACCATTTTAAAGGCAATAAACTTGTCCTTGACCACTGTGAACCTTTAGTTGAGTATATATCATCCTATACTCGAGTATGAGGAAAACTCACTCTGGTAAAAAGCATCAGTTTTCAAATACAAGAATATATTACTTGAGTATTGGAAACCTATGCTCGAACCCCAAAACCCTTGACCGCAAAAAAGCCAAACCCCTAAACCATAACGAATAGCAACTCAATGAATAGTAACTATAAACCATGATGAATAGTGGATAACATACTCGGGTACATAGCATCCCACGTTCAAATTCATTAAACTGTTAGTTGAGAGCTTGAATAACCTATATTCGAATACATGTCATCCTATACTCGAGTATCCAAATAGAGTTCTTTGCAATAGAATGCATGCGTGCATTCAAAAACATGGAGCCCTAGTTTGAACTTTGCCTATTATTAATCACGTATTTATGCCAGGAAGGTCACATAGGTTTTTTTTTATTAGTTTCTTGTACTCGAATATGGGAAGCAACGTACTCGAATACGGGTTCATAGTATTCGAGTACAAGTTGCTAGTTCCTTTATTTTCTCACATTCACCACATAGCCTATCCATCATCACTATCCAATCAAGGTTGGTCTAATCTGAAACGGTAGACATTCAGAACCATGGTAAACCATCGAGATCAAGATTTGGAGTCTGACTTTCCATCTTACCATTTTAAAGGCAATAAACTTGTCCTTGACCACTGTGAACCTTTAGTTGAGTATATATCATCCTATACTCGAGTATGAGGAAAACTCACTCTGGTAAAAAGCATCAGTTTTCAAATACAAGAAAATATTACTTGAGTATTGGAAACCTATGCTCGAACCCCAAAACCCTTGACCGAAACTGAAAAGCCAAACCCTAAACCATAACGAATAGCAACTCAATGAATAGTAACTATAAACCATGATGAATAGTGGATAACATACTCGGGTACATAGCATCCCACGTTCAAATTCATTAAACTGTTAGTTGAGAGCTTGAATAACCTATATTCAAATACATGTCATCCTATACTCGAGTATCCAAATAGAGTTCTTTGCAATAGAATGCATGCGTGCATTCAAAAACATGGAGCCCTAGTTTGAACTTTGCCTATTATTAATCACGTATTTATGCAGGAAGGTCACATAGGTTTTTTTTTATTAGTTTCTTGTACTCGAATATGGGAAGCAACGTACTCGAGTACGGGTTCATAGTATTCGAGTACAAGTTGCTAGTTCCTTTATTTTCTCACATTCACCACATAGCCTATCCATCATCACTATCCAATCAAGGTTGGTCTGAAACAGTTCAAACATTCAGAACCATGGTAAACCATCGAGATCAAGATTTGGAGTTGACTTTCCATCTTACCATTTTAAAGGCAATAAACTTGTCCTTGACCACTGTGAACCTTTAGTTGAGTATATATCATCCTATACTCGAGATATGAGGAAAACTCACTCTGGTAAAAAGCATCAGTTTTCAAATACAAGAAAATATTACTTGAGTATTGGAAACCTATGCTGAACCCCAAAACCCTTGACCGCAAACCGAAAAGCCAAACCCCTAAACCATAACGAATAGCAACTCAATGAATAGTAACTATAAACCATGATGAATAGTGGATAACATACTCGGGTACATAGCATCCCACGTTCAAATTCATTAAACTAGTTGAGAGCTTGAATAACCTATATTCGAATACATGTCATCCTATACTCGAGTATCCAAATAGAGTTCTTTGCAATAGAATGCATGCGTGCATTCAAAAACATGGAGCCCTAGTTTGAACTTTGCCTATTATTAATCACGTATTTATGCCAGGAAGGTCACATAGGTTTTTTTTTATTAGTTTCTTGTACTCGAATATGGGAAGCAACGTACTCGATACGGGTTCATAGTATTCGAGTACAAGTTGCTAGTTCCTTTATTTTCTCACATTCACCACATAGCCTATCCATCATCACTATCCAATCAAGGTTGGTCTCATCTGAAGGTCAAACATTCAAAACCATGGTAAACCATCGAGATCAAGATTTGGAGTCTGACTTTCCATCTTACCATTTTAAAGGCAATAAACTTGTCCTTGACCACTGTGAACCTTTAGTTGAGTATATATCATCCTATACTCGAGTATGAGGAAAACTCACTCTGGTAAAAAGCATCAGTTTTCAAATACAAGAATATATTACTTGAGTATTGGAAACCTATGCTCGAACCCCAAAACCCTTGACCGAAACCGAAAAGCCAAACCCCTAAACCATAACGAATAGCAACTCAATGAATAGTAACTATAAACCATGATGAATAGTGGATAACATACTCGGGTACATAGCATCCCCGTTCAAATTCATTAAACTGTTAGTTGAGAGCTTGAATAACCTATATTCGAATACATGTCATCCTATACTCGAGTATCCAAATAGAGTTCTTTGCAATAGAATGCATGCGTGCATTCAAAACATGGAGCCCTAGTTTGAACTTTGCCTATTATTAATCACGTATTTATGCCAGGAAGGTCACATAGGTTTTTTTTTATTAGTTTCTTGTACTCGAAATGGGAAGCAACGTACTCGAGTACGGGTTCATAGTATTCGAGTACAAGTTGCTAGTTCCTTTATTTTCTCACATTCACCACATAGCCTATCCATCATCACTATCCAATCAAGGTTGGTCTGATTAAAAAGGTCAACATTCAGAACCATGGTAAACCATCGAGATCAAGATTTGGAGTTTGACTTTCCATCTTACCATTTTAAAGGCAATAAACTTGTCCTTGACCACTGTGAACCTTTAGTTGAGTATATATCATCCTATACTCGAGTATGAGGAAAACTCACTCGGTAAAAAGCATCAGTTTTCAAATACAAGAAAATATTACTTGAGTATTGGAAACCTATGCTCGAACCCAAAACCCTTGACCGAAACCGAAAAGCCAAACCCCTAAACCATAACGAATAGCAACTCAATGAATAGTAACTATAAACCATGATGAATAGTGGATAACATACTCGGGTACATAGCATCCCACGTTCAAATTCATTAAACTTTAGTGAGAGCTTGAATAACCTATATTCAAATACATGTCATCCTATACTCGAGTATCCAAATAGAGTTCTTTGCAATAGAATGCATGCGTGCATTCAAAAACATGGAGCCCTAGTTTGAACTTTGCCTATTATTAATCACGTATTTATGCCAGGAAGGTCACATAGGTTTTTTTTTATTAGTTTCTTGTACTCGAATATGGGAAGCAACGTACTCGAGTACGGGTTCATAGTATTCGAGTACAAGTTGCTAGTTCCTTTATTTTCTCACATTCACCACATAGCCTATCCATCATCACTATCCAATCAAGGTTGGTCTGATCTGAACTGGTCAAACATTAGAACCATGGTAAACCATCGAGATCAAGATTTGGAGTCTGACTTTCCATCTTACCATTTTAAAGGCAATAAACTTGTCCTTGACCACTGTGAACCTTTAGTTGAGTATATATCATCCTATACTCGAGTATGAGGAAAACTCACTCTGTAAAAAGCATCAGTTTTCAAATACAAGAAAATATTACTTGAGTATTGGAAACCTATGCTCGAACCCCAAAACCCTTGACCGCAAACCGAAAAGCCAAACCCCTAAACCATAACGAATAGCAACTCAATGAATAGTAACTATAAACCATGATGAATAGTGGATAACATACTCGGGTACATAGCATCCCACGTTCAAATTCATTAAACTGTTAGTTGAGAGCTTGAATAACCTATATTCGAATACATGTCATCCTATACTCGAGTATCCAAATAGAGTTCTTTGCAATAGAATGCATGCGTGCATTCAAAAACATGGAGCCCTAGTTTGAACTTTGCCTATTATTAATCACGTATTTATGCCAGGAAGGTCACATAGGTTTTTTTTTATTAGTTTCTTGTACTCGAATATGGGAAGCAACGTACTCGAGTACGGTTCATAGTATTCGAGTACAAGTTGCTAGTTCCTTTATTTTCTCACATTCACCACATAGCCTATCCATCATCACTATCCAATCAAGGTTGGTCTGATTTGAAACAGGACACATTAGAACCATGGTAAACCATCGAGATCAAGATTTGAACCTGACTTTCCATCTTACCATTTTAAAGGCAATAAACTTGTCCTTGACCATGTGAACCTTTAGTTGAGTATATATCATCCTATACTCGAGTATGAGGAAAACTCACTCTGGTAAAAAGCATCAGTTTTCAAATACAAGAATATATTACTTGAGTATTGGAAACCTATGCTCGAACCCCAAAACCCTTGACCGGAAACCGAAAAGCCAAAACCCTAAACCATAACGAATAGCAACTCAATGAATAGTAACTATAAACCATGATGAATAGTGGATAACATACTCGGGTACATAGCATCCCCGTTCAAATTCATTAAACTGTTATTGAGAGCTTGAATAACCTATATTCAAATACATGTCATCCTATACTCGAGTATCCAAATAGAGTTCTTTGCAATAGAATGCATGCGTGCATTCAAAACATGGAGCCCTAGTTTGAACTTTGCCTATTATTAATCACGTATTTATGCCAGGAAGGTCACATAGGTTTTTTTTTATTAGTTTCTTGTACTCGAAATGGGAAGCAACGTACTCGAATACGGGTTCATAGTATTCGAGTACAAGTTGCTAGTTCCTTTATTTTCTCACATTCACCACATAGCCTATCCATCATCACTATCCAATCAAGGTTGGTCTAATCTGAAACTAGTCAAACATTCAGAACCATGGTAAACCATCGAGATCAAGATTTGGAGTTGACTTTCCATCTTACCATTTTAAAGGCAATAAACTTGTCCTTGACCACTGTGAACCTTTAGTTGAGTATATATCATCCTATACTCGAGTATGAGGAAAACTCACTGGTAAAAAGCATCAGTTTTCAAATACAAGAAAATATTACTTGAGTATTGGAAACCTATGCTCGAACCCCAAAACCCTTGACCGCAACCGAAAAGCCAAACCCCTAAACCATAACGAATAGCAACTCAATGAATAGTAACTATAAACCATGATGAATAGTGGATAACATACTCGGGTACATAGCATCCCACGTTCAAATTCATTAAACTGTTAGTTGAGAGCTTGAATAACCTATATTCGAATACATGTCATCCTATACTCGAGTATCCAAATAGAGTTCTTTGCAATAGAATGCATGCGTGCATTCAAAAACATGGAGCCCTAGTTTGAACTTTGCCTATTATTAATCACGTATTTATGCCAGGAAGGTCACATAGGTTTTTTTTTATTAGTTTCTTGTACTCGAATATGGGAAGCAACGTACTAAAGTACGGGTTCATAGTATTCGAGTACAAGTTGCTAGTTCCTTTATTTTCTCACATTCACCACATAGCCTATCCATCATCACTATCCAATCAAGGTTGGTCTCATCTGAAGGGTCAAACATTCAAAACCATGGTAAACCATCGAGATCAAGATTTGGAGTCTGACTTTCCATCTTACCATTTTAAAGGCAATAAACTTGTCCTTGACCACTGTGAACCTTTAGTTGAGTATATATCATCCTATACTCGAGTATGAGGAAAACTCACTCTGGTAAAAAGCATCAGTTTTCAAATACAAGAATATATTCTTGAGTATTGGAAACCTATGCTCGAACCCCAAAACCCTTGACCGAAACGAAAAGCCAAACCCCTAAACCATAACGAATAGCAACTCAATGAATAGTAACTATAAACCATGATGAATAGTGGATAACATACTCGGGTACATAGCATCCCGTTCAAATTCATTAAACTGTTAGTTGAGAGCTTGAATAACCTATATTCGAATACATGTCATCCTATACTCGAGTATCCAAATAGAGTTCTTTGCAATAGAATGCATGCGTGCATTCAAAAACATGGAGCCCTAGTTTGAACTTTGCCTATTATTAATCACGTATTTATGCCAGGAAGGTCACATAGGTTTTTTTTTATTAGTTTCTTGTACTCGAAATGGGAAGCAACGTACTCGAATACGGGTTCATAGTATTCGAGTACAAGTTGCTAGTTCCTTTATTTTCTCACATTCACCACATAGCCTATCCATCATCACTATCCAATCAAGGTTGGTCTGATTTGAAATAGGTCACATTAGAACCATGGTAAACCATCGAGATCAAGATTTGGAGTCTTGACTTTCCATCTTACCATTTTAAAGGCAATAAACTTGTCCTTGACCACTGTGAACCTTTAGTTGAGTATATATCATCCTACTCGAGTATGAGGAAAACTCACTCAGGTAAAAAGCATCAGTTTTCAAATACAAGAATATATTACTTGAGTATTGGAAACCTATGCTAAAACCCAAAACCCTTGACCGAAACCGAAAAGCCAAACCCTTAAACCATAACGAATAGCAACTCAATGAATAGTAACTATAAACCATGATGAATAGTGGATAACATACTCGGGTACATAGCATCCGTTCAAATTCATTAAACTGTTAGTTGAGAGCTTGAATAACCTATATTCAAATACATGTCATCCTATACTCGAGTATCCAAATAGAGTTCTTTGCAATAGAATGCATGCGTGCATTCAAAACATGGAGCCCTAGTTTGAACTTTGCCTATTATTAATCACGTATTTATGCCAGGAAGGTCACATAGGTTTTTTTTTATTAGTTTCTTGTACTCGAATATGGGAAGCAACGTACTCGAGTACGGGTTCATAGTATTCGAGTACAAGTTGCTAGTTCCTTTATTTTCTCACATTCACCACATAGCCTATCCATCATCACTATCCAATCAAGGTTGGTCTGATCTGAAACTGTCAAACATTCAGAACCATGGTAAACCATCGAGATCAAGATTTGGAGCTGACTTTCCATCTTACCATTTTAAAGGCAATAAACTTGTCCTTGACCACTGTGAACCTTTAGTTGAGTATATATCATCCTATACTCGATATGAGGAAAACTCACTCTGGTAAAAAGCATCAGTTTTCAAATACAAGAATATATTACTTGAGTATTGGAAACCTATGCTCGAACCCCAAAACCCTTGACCGCAAACCGAAAAGCCAAACCCCTAAACCATAACGAATAGCAACTCAATGAATAGTAACTATAAACCATGATGAATAGTGGATAACATACTCGGGTACATAGCATCCCACGTTCAAATTCATTAACTGTTAGTTGAGAGCTTGAATAACCTATATTCGAATACATGTCATCCTATACTCGAGTATCCAAATAGAGTTCTTTGCAATAGAATGCATGCGTGCATTCAAAAACATGGAGCCCTAGTTTGAACTTTGCCTATTATTAATCACGTATTTATGCCAGGAAGGTCACATAGGTTTTTTTTTATTAGTTTCTTGTACTCGAATATGGGAAGCAACGTACTCGAGTACGGGTTCATAGTATTCGAGTACAAGTTGCTAGTTCCTTTATTTTCTCACATTCACCACATAGCCTATCCATCATCACTATCCAATCAAGGTTGGTCTGATCTGAACTGGTCAAACATTAGAACCATGGTAAACCATCGAGATCAAGATTTGGAGTCTGACTTTCCATCTTACCATTTTAAAGGCAATAAACTTGTCCTTGACCACTGTGAACCTTTAGTTGAGTATATATCATCCTATACTCAAGTATGAGGAAAACTCACTCTAGTTAAAAGCATCAGTTTTCAAATACAAGAATATATTACTTGAGTATTGGAAACCTATGCTGAACCCCAAAACCCTTGACCACAAACAAAAGCCAAACCCCTAAACCATAACGAATAGCAACTCAATGAATAGTAACTATAAACCATGATGAATAGTGGATAACATACTCGGGTACATAGCATCCCACGTTCAAATTCATTAAACTGTTAGTTGAGAGCTTGAATAACCTATATTCGAATACATGTCATCCTATACTCGAGTATCCAAATAGAGTTCTTTGCAATAGAATGCATGCGTGCATTCAAAAACATGGAGCCCTAGTTTGAACTTTGCCTATTATTAATCACGTATTTATGCCAGGAAGGTCACATAGGTTTTTTTTTATTAGTTTCTTGTACTCGAATATGGGAAGCAACGTACTCGAGTACGGGTTCATAGTATTCGAGTACAAGTTGCTAGTTCCTTTATTTTCTCACATTCACCACATAGCCTATCCATCATCACTATCCAATCAAGGTTGGTCTAATCTGAAACGGTTCACATTCAAAACCATGGTAAACCATCGAGATCAAGATTTGGAGTCTGACTTTCCATCTTACCATTTTAAAGGCAATAAACTTGTCCTTGACCACTGTGAACCTTTAGTTGAGTATATATCATCCTATACTCGAGATGAGGAAAACTCACTGGTAAAAAGCATCAGTTTTCAAATACAAGAATATATTACTTGAGTATTGGAAACCTATGCTCGAACCCCAAAACCCTTGACCGAAACGAAAAGCCAAACCCCTAAACCATAACGAATAGCAACTCAATGAATAGTAACTATAAACCATGATGAATAGTGGATAACATACTCGGGTACATAGCATCCCACGTTCAAATTCATTAAACTGTTAGTTGAGAGCTTGAATAACCTATATTCGAATACATGTCATCCTATACTTGAGTATCCAAATAGAGTTCTTTGCAATAGAATGCATGCGTGCATTCAAAAACATGGAGCCCTAGTTTCAACTTTGCCTATTATTAATCACGTATTTATGCCAGGAAGGTCACATAGGTTTTTTTTTATTAGTTTCTTGTACTCGAAATGGGAAGCAACGTACTCGAGTACGGGTTCATAGTATTCGAGTACAAGTTGCTAGTTCCTTTATTTTCTCACATTCACCACATAGCCTATCCATCATCACTATCCAATCAAGGTTGGTCTATCTGAAAGGGTCAAACATTCAAAACCATGGTAAACCATCGAGATCAAGATTTGGAGTCTGACTTTCCATCTTACCATTTTAAAGGCAATAAACTTGTCCTTGACCACTGAACCTTTAGTTGAGTATATATCATCCTATACTCGAGATGAGGAAAACTCACTCTGGTAAAAAGCATCAGTTTTCAAATACAAGAAAATATTACTTGAGTATTGGAAACCTATGCTTGAACCCCAAAACCCTTGACCACAAACTGAAAAGCCAAACCCCTAAACCATAACGAATAGCAACTCAATGAATAGTAACTATAAACCATGATGAATAGTGGATAACATACTCGGGTACATAGCATCCCACGTTCAAATTCATTAACTGTTAGTTGAGAGCTTGAATAACCTATATTCGAATACATGTCATCCTATACTCGAGTATCCAAATAGAGTTCTTTGCAATAGAATGCATGCGTGCATTCAAAAACATGGAGCCCTAGTTTGAACTTTGCCTATTATTAATCACGTATTTATGCCAGGAAGGTCACATAGGTTTTTTTTTATTAGTTTCTTGTACTCGAAATGGGAAGCAACGTACTCGAGTACGGGTTCATAGTATTCGAGTACAAGTTGCTAGTTCCTTTATTTTCTCACATTCACCACATAGCCTATCCATCATCACTATCCAATCAAGGTTGGTCTCATATGAAACAGGTCAGACATTCAAAACCATGGTAAACCATCGAGATCAAGATTTGGAGTCTAACTTTCCATCTTACCATTTTAAAGGCAATAAACTTGTCCTTGACCACTGTGAACCTTTAGTTGAGTATATATCATCCTATACTCGAGTATGAGGAAAACTCACTGGTAAAAAGCATCAGTTTTCAAATACAAGAATATATTACTTGAGTATTGGAAACCTATGCTCGAACCCCAAAACCCTTGACCAAAACCAAAAGCCAAACCCCTAAACCATAACGAATAGCAACTCAATGAATAGTAACTATAAACCATGATGAATAGTGGATAACATACTCGGGTACATAGCATCCCACGTTCAAATTCATTAAACTGTTATTGAGAGCTTGAATAACCTATATTCGAATACATGTCATCCTATACTCGAGTATCCAAATAGAGTTCTTTGCAATAGAATGCATGCGTGCATTCAAAAACATGGAGCCCTAGTTTGAACTTTGCCTATTATTAATCACGTATTTATGCCAGGAAGGTCACATAGGTTTTTTTTTATTAGTTTCTTGTACTCGAATATGGGAAGCAACGTCTCGAATACGGGTTCATAGTATTCGAGTACAAGTTGCTAGTTCCTTTATTTTCTCACATTCACCACATAGCCTATCCATCATCACTATCCAATCAAGGTTGGTCTCATCTGAAACAGGTCAGACATTCAAAACCATGGTAAACCATCGAGATCAAGATTTGGAGTCTGACTTTCCATCTTACCATTTTAAAGGCAATAAACTTGTCCTTGACCACTGTGAACCTTTAGTTGAGTATATATCATCCTATACTCGAGTATGAGGAAAACTCACTCTGGTAAAAAGCATCAGTTTTCAAATACAAGAATATATTACTTGAGTATTGGAAACCTATGCTGAACCCAAAACCCTTGACCGAAACTGAAAAGCCAAACCCCTAAACCATAACGAATAGCAACTCAATGAATAGTAACTATAAACCATGATGAATAGTGGATAACATACTCGGGTACATAGCATCCCACGTTCAAATTCATTAAACTTAGTTGAGAGCTTGAATAACCTATATTCGAATACATGTCATCCTATACTCGAGTATCCAAATAGAGTTCTTTGTGTAACACCTAATAATTAACCCAATACACCTAGGGGTCTGATTAATTACTAGACTTTACTCTTTGCTTCAGTTCCTTAATCATGCTTTGAAAATACTTAGTGAAATTACGAGCCATTTTTTTTTTAACATAATTGAAAACGTGAGCCGCGCTTAACGTGAATGATTTAGCAAAATTTAAAAGACACATAGGAATTTACAAACATCACATCATAATATATTGGCTCCATCATCCAGCATCCATAATTACATATCATATAGATATTTTGCCTACCAACAGAATAAGACTAAGTGTAGGCAATCTAATAAAACATAAATAATATATGGATGGAAGGACATCCATTAATGGCACCTAGTAATAACACTCCAGGGATAGGGATAGATATCTGAAATATACGAGTGAAACTAGCAGGATTCAAGTTCAGCTCCGGTGACAAGCCTCAATGTGATTCACGAACGCTTCCTTCTATTTCTGAAGACGAGATGGAAAGAAAAATAGAGGGAGTGAGAAACTTATAAAAAGAATCTCAGTAGGGTACTCACCTCATGATGCATTGTGTCATCATCATCGTCCCCAGGAACCTCGGGTTATTATGAAATAGTGAGCATGCTAAGATTGATTTATTAAGTTCGAAAATATACTTTACCGAGGTTCGTCGTTTTAATCATGCGTCTTATAATGCATCATAAACTTAGCATGTCATGTTTATAATGAACTTTTCCTTTCATATATAATAACATAGTTATGCATAAAATCACATCATATTCCTCATCATCATTTCATAATACTATGCATAGCAGAATATCATATTTCTCATCATCATCTCATAAATACTATGCATAGCAGAACATCATATTCACATAATGCATTTACTTAGTTTCTTAGGTGACTTAAAGTTACTTTCATCATCATTTTCCTGGGCCACCCTATACTCCACCCTTTTGGGAGTAATCTAGGTTATGAGCTCATACCTTGCTAGTCGTCACCAGCACATACTTATCCCTTTTGATAAGTAAAAATTCTCTCTCTACCCTTTTGAGAGAACTAGGGGCAAGAATCACCTTTTCACCGCCTATAGTTTGATGGGTCCAAAGGATCATTTTCTCATATATTTTGAGTCACCTTTAAGTCTTTGCATGTTATATCATAATACAATTCTTCATTCATAATCATCATAACATTTTCTCATTTATAGTCTTATGCCGAAATAATATATACCAACTGTAATCATGCATCTGGAGATTCCAGGAAAGAGAGGTGGGTCACAATGGACACGCTTAAATACCAAATCTTTCCTTAGCCAGAATCTTTCCAAATTGCACTCTTAAGTAATACACTTTCTTCCAGTAACAGAATATGTCTTTATTTCATGCATAAGTTTTCATTGTTTGCAACAACAACTATAACATACAAACCAGGGAATCAATCAATGACACCAAATTCTTAATAAGCATCAAATCACATTTTAAGTACACATAAATTACTAGCTTCCCATAAAATTCTTACAAAGTTTTAAAACTCTTTTAGAACTAATTCCTTTTGTTAAACTTGAAAGAAGTCATAGGACTTTAGGCCTAAATTAACCATGGGACCGATTTATAACTTGAAAGAATGTTCATAATTAAATCTTTCACTTAAGATAAAAGGAGCAAGTCTTGAGCTTTAGAGATTTAGGTGACATCTTTGAATTATTACCATGCTATGCAACCTTATTTTAATCTTATCTTTATAAGGTGATAGCTTGGAATTATAAACATGATATGCAATTCCATTTCTTTATCTTTAAGATTTAAGGTGATAACTTAAAAATTAAACATGATGCAAGAACTTGTAATATAAACATGATGCAAGAAGCTGAAGCGTAATCCGCAGGGAGTAGAGGGAGAAGAAATCTTAAGCAAGGAGCGGCGGTAGTCCGCAGGACCGGTGAGGGATGAGAATTACATTTTTTTTAAGCTCCAATTCTCAAGACTTCTTAAAGAATAAATTCTTTAACTCCAATTATCTCATTTCTTTGCTTATGATTCATAAGCAAGTCTTTGAGCTCTAGGATTTTTAGGTGATGACATAAAATAAACATGCCATGCATTGACTCTTTTAGCCATTATAAAATAAAGTGAGAGCATAAAATAAACATGAGATGCAACTTCTTTATTATCTTTAGAGATTAAGTGACAACTTGAAATTTAAACATGAAATGCAAGCTTGGAAATTTAAACATGAATATGCAAGTTCATTTATTCATTCTTGAGAATTTAGTGATGACATAGAAAGTAAACATGGTTATGCAAGGCATAAACTTAAACATGGATGCAAGTTCATTTTATTTCTTTACTAGAGCTCCTCCAAGACTTTAGAGAAATATAAATTCAACCCAATATATCTTAGCAAGACAAAGTGAAAAATACATCTTTCAAGTTCTAAACTCAAGATCATAAAAACATCATAAAAATATTATTCTTTAAAGTTTTGCATCAAGTGGAACTTTCAAGCTTTAGAGGCCTAACTTGTGATGGATTCACAACCCACCCTCAAGGTCCTCATCATCAAGCCATCATCTTAGTCCCACCTAGGCCATATGGCTGAATTGTTCAAAGAAAAAGGAAGAAGAAAACCAAATGGAAAAACTAGAGAAAATCCATGAAATCATCATTTTGAACCAAGAACAACACTTAGCAAAGCATAGAAATAAACTTAAAAACAACTCCCTACCTAATCTGATTTGAAGGAAAGGAAGAGAACTTGGTTTCCTTGAGTGAAATGAAAGAAAATATTCTTGAAAACTTGAAGAAAGAATTCAGCCAAGAGGAGGAGGAAATGAGAGCTTTTGGTGCTCCTAAAACTAGAATTTGTGTAAGTTATGAACTAAGCATCTAAACTATCTTCAAGCATGCCTATTTATAGAGATTTTGCAGCTCATAAATGGACAAAGGAAGGAAAGAAATCTGACCAAAAATTAGAGAAAAAAAATAAGGAAGAAAAATCATTTTGTTTGGTGGCTTAAAACATGGAATCATGTTTCCATGTTTTCATGATTCTTTGTTTTCATTCTTTGGATTTTTGTGTAATAATTTTCTGACTTATTACTCAATAATTTCGTGCATTACAGCCTTGTGGAAGAGGATTTTGTGTGTTCCATGTATTTTTTAGGTGTAGGCAAGGTATTCATGCAATTTAGAGAATTTACGGTTAAGGGTTTAAGTGAATTACTAAGCAATTTGGGTGTTTTAAGCAATTTTAGGTTCTAATCAATCTAAATAAATAATTTTGACTCTAGATTAGTAATTAGAATTTAATAAGCTTTAATTTGAGCCTAATATTGCTTAGGTTTCGTTAGACAATTAAAAATCTCAAAATTTGTAAAACTCACAAAGACGGGGCAAAACGGTCATTTTACTTAAAAATTGCCCGACCACCCGAGCTTAACCAATGGTTAATCATGGCTTAAAAACACCTTTTAACACATTTTAGTGAGGTTCGGCTAGCGGCACGCAAATCGGAGTTAAAACGGGGTAAGGGCGTTTTGGTCATTTCGCGTCGAAGCTCAAAATTAGGATTTTTCTCCTCTATTAACACACATAACACAAACAATCCCTTATTAACATCAAAACATCCCCTTGAGGATGGGTGGGGCCCACGATCCTCATTTTCAGAGTAAAATAACCTCAGGGGCATTTTGGTCATTTTACACGTACAGAAAATTGGGGTTTGCAATACTTGCACGAATTGCTCCTAACTTCTCTTCTAACGTTATATTCCTTTATTAAGGATTGTTTGGTCTCAAATTTTATATAATATTTACCTACGTAATTCGGTAATTCCTAATGATAGTAAAAATTCCAGTAAAAATTGGGGCGTTACACTTTGCAATAGAATGCATGCGTGCATTCAAAAGCATGGAGCCCTAGTTTCAACTTTGCCTATTATTAATCACGTATTTATGCCAGGAAGGTCACATAGGTTTTTTTTTATTAGTTTCTTGTACTCGAAATGGGAAGCAACGTCTCGAATACGGGTTCATAGTATTCGAGTACAAGTTGCTAGTTCCTTTATTTTCTCACATTCACCACATAGCCTATCCATCATCACTATCCAATCAAGGTTGGTCTCATCTGAAGGGTCAAACATTCAAAACCATGGTAAACCATCGAGATCAAGATTTGGAGCTGACTTTCCATCTTACCATTTTAAAGGCAATAAACTTGTCCTTGACCACTGTGAACCTTTAGTTGAGTATATATCATCCTATACTCGAGTATGAGGAAAACTCACTTGGTAAAAAGCATCAGTTTTCAAATACAAGAATATATTACTTGAGTATTGGAAACCTATGCTTGAACCCTAAAACCCTTCCGAAACTGAAAAGCCAAACCCCTAAACCATAACGAATAGCAACTCAATGAATAGTAACTATAAACCATGATGAATAGTGGATAACATACTCGGGTACATAGCATCCCACGTTCAAATTCATTAACTGTTAGTTGAGAGCTTGAATAACCTATATTCGAATACATGTCATCCTATACTCGAGTATCCAAATAGAGTTCTTTGCAATAGAATGCATGCGTGCATTCAAAAACATGGGCCCTAGTTTCAACTTTGCCTATTATTAATCACGTATTTATGCAGGAAGGTCACATAGGTTTTTTTTTATTAGTTTCTTGTACTCGAAAGTGGGAAGCAACGTACTCGAATACGGGTTCATAGTATTCGAGTACAAGTTGCTAGTTCCTTTATTTTCTCACATTCACCACATAGCCTATCCATCATCACTATCCAATCAAGGTTGGTCTCATCTGAAAGGGTCAGACATTCAAAACCATGGTAAACCATCGAGATCAAGATTTGGAGTTCTGACTTTCCATCTTACCATTTTAAAGGCAATAAACTTGTCCTTGACCACTGTGAACCTTTAGTTGAGTATATATCATCCTATACTCGAGTATGAGGAAAACTCACTCTGGTAAAAAGCATCAGTTTTCAAATACAAGAATATATTACTTGAGTATTGGAAACCTATGCTCGAACCCCAAAACCCTTGACCGCAACCGAAAAGCCAAACCCTTAAACCATAACGAATAGCAACTCAATGAATAGTAACTATAAACCATGATGAATAGTGGATAACATACTCGGGTACATAGCATCCCACGTTCAAATTCATTAAACTGTTAGTTGAGAGCTTGAATAACCTATATTCAATACATGTCATCCTATACTCGAGTATCCAAATAGAGTTCTTTGCAATAGAATGCATGCGTGCATTCAAAAACATGGAGCCCTAGTTTGAACTTTGCCTATTATTAATCACGTATTTATGCAGGAAGGTCACATAGGTTTTTTTTTATTAGTTTCTTGTACTCGAATATGGGAAGCAACGTACTCGAGTACGGGTTCATAGTATTCGAGTACAAGTTGCTAGTTCCTTTATTTTCTCACATTCACCACATAGCCTATCCATCATCACTATCCAATCAAGGTTGGTCTCATCTGAAACAGGTCAAACATTCAAAACCATGGTAAACCATCGAGATCAAGATTTGGAGCCTGACTTTCCATCTTACCATTTTAAAGGCAATAAACTTGTCCTTGACCACTGTGAACCTTTAGTTGAGTATATATCATCCTATACTCGAGTATGAGGAAAACTCACTCTAAAAAGCATCAGTTTTCAAATACAAGAATATATTACTTGAGTATTGGAAACCTATGCTCGAACCCAAAACCCTTGACCGAAACTGAAAAGCCAAACCCCTAAACCATAACGAATAGCAACTCAATGAATAGTAACTATAAACCATGATGAATAGTGGATAACATACTCGGGTACATAGCATCCCCGTTCAAATTCTTTAAACTGTTAGTTGAGAGCTTGAATAACCTATATTCGAATACATGTCATCCTATACTCGAGTATCCAAATAGAGTTCTTTGCAATAGAATGCATGCGTGCATTCAAAACATGGAGCCCTAGTTTCAACTTTGCCTATTATTAATCACGTATTTATGCCAGGAAGGTCACATAGGTTTTTTTTTATTAGTTTCTTGTACTCGAAATGGGAAGCAACGTACTCGAATTACGGGTTCATAGTATTCGAGTACAAGTTGCTAGTTCCTTTATTTTCTCACATTCACCACATAGCCTATCCATCATCACTATCCAATCAAGGTTGGTCTCATCTGAAGCAAACATTCAAAACCATGGTAAACCATCGAGATCAAGATTTGAGTCTGACTTTCCATCTTACCATTTTAAAGGCAATAAACTTGTCCTTGACCACTGTGAACCTTTAGTTGAGTATATATCATCCTATACTAAAGTATGAGGAAAACTCACTTGGTTAAAAGCATCAGTTTTCAAATACAAGAATATATTACTTGAGTATTGGAAACCTATGCTCGAACCCCAAAACCCTTGACCGCAGAAAAGCCAAACCCTTAAACCATAACGAATAGCAACTCAATGAATAGTAACTATAAACCATGATGAATAGTGGATAACATACTCGGGTACATAGCATCCCACGTTCAAATTCATTAACTGTTAGTTGAGAGCTTGAATAACCTATATTCCAATACATGTCATCCTATACTCGAGTATCCAAATAGAGTTCTTTGCAATAGAATGCATGCGTGCATTCAAAAACATGGAGCCCTAGTTTCAACTTTGCCTATTATTAATCACGTATTTATGCCAGGAAGGTCACATAGGTTTTTTTTTATTAGTTTCTTGTACTCGAATATGGGAAGCAACGTACTCGGTACGGGTTCATAGTATTCGAGTACAAGTTGCTAGTTCCTATATTTTCTCACATTCACCACATAGCCTATCCATCATCACTATCCAATCAAGGTTGGTCTCATCTGAAGGGTCAACATTCAAAACCATGGTAAACCATCGAGATCAAGATTTGGAGTCTGACTTTCCATCTTACCATTTTAAAGGCAATAAACTTGTCCTTGACCACTGTGAACCTTTAGTTGAGTATATATCATCCTATACTCGAGTATGAGGAAAACTCACTCTGGTAAAAAGCATCAGTTTTCAAATACAAGAATATATTACTTGAGTATTGGAAACCTATGCTCGAACCCTAAAACCCTTGGAAACTGAAAAGCCAAACCCCTAAACCATAACGAATAGCAACTCAATGAATAGTAACTATAAACCATGATGAATAGTGGATAACATACTCGGGTACATACATCCCACGTTCAAATTCATTAACTAGTTGAGAGCTTGAATAACCTATATTCGAATACATGTCATCCTATACTCGAGTATCCAAATAGAGTTCTTTGCAATAGAATGCATGCGTGCATTCAAAAACATGGAGCCCTAGTTTGAACTTTGCCTATTATTAATCACGTATTTATGCAGGAAGGTCACATAGGTTTTTTTTTATTAGTTTCTTGTACTCGAAATGGGAAGCAACGTACTCGAGTACGGGTTCATAGTATTCGAGTACAAGTTGCTAGTTCCTTTATTTTCTCACATTCACCACATAGCCTATCCATCATCACTATCCAATCAAGGTTGGTCTCATCTGAACGTCAAACATTCAAAACCATGGTAAACCATCGAGATCAAGATTTGACCTGACTTTCCATCTTACCATTTTAAAGGCAATAAACTTGTCCTTGACCACTGTGAACCTTTAGTTGAGTATATATCATCCTATACTCGAGTATGAGGAAAACTCACTCTGGTTAAAAGCATCAGTTTTCAAATACAAGAATATATTACTTGAGTATTGGAAACCTATGCTCGAACCCCAAAACCCTTGACCGCAAACGGAAAAGCCAAACCCCTAAACCATAACGAATAGCAACTCAATGAATAGTAACTATAAACCATGATGAATAGTGGATAACATACTCGGGTACATACATCCCACGTTCAAATTCATTAAACTGTTAGTTGAGAGCTTGAATAACCTATATTCGAATACATGTCATCCTATACTCGAGTATCCAAATAGAGTTCTTTGCAATAGAATGCATGCGTGCATTCAAAAACATGGGGCCCTAGTTTCAACTTTGCCTATTATTAATCACGTATTTATGCAGGAAGGTCACATAGGTTTTTTTTTATTAGTTTCTTGTACTCGAATATGGGAAGCAACGTACTCGAGTACGGGTTCATAGTATTCGAGTACAAGTTGCTAGTTCCTTTATTTTCTCACATTCACCACATAGCCTATCCATCATCACTATCCAATCAAGGTTGGTCTCATCTGAAACGGTCAGACATTCAAAACCATGGTAAACCATCGAGATCAAGATTTGGAGTGACTTTCCATCTTACCATTTTAAAGGCAATAAACTTGTCCTTGACCACTGTGAACCTTTAGTTGAGTATATATCATCCTATACTCGAAATGAGGAAAACTCACTCTGGTAAAAAGCATCAGTTTTCAAATACAAGAATATATTACTTGAGTATTGGAAACCTATGCTCGAACCCTAAAACCCTTTGAGAAACTGAAAAGCCAAACCCCTAAACCATAACGAATAGCAACTCAATGAATAGTAA
>JAMLFY010000001.1:441805-465427 GCA_030441495.1 Dalbergia oliveri
GAAACCAATAAAAAAAAACCTATGTGACCTTCCTGGCATAAATACGTGATTAATAATAGGCAAAGTTGAAACTAGGGCTCCATGTTTTTGAATGCACGCATGCATTCTATTGCAAAGAACTCTATTTGGATACTAAAGGATGACATGTATTCGATATAGGTTATTCAAGCTCTCAACTAAAGTTTAATGAATTTGAACGTGGGATGCTATGTCCAGAGTATGTTACCACTATTCATCATGGTTTATAGTTACTATTCATTGAGTTGCTATTCGTTATGGTTTAGGGGTTTGGCTTTTGGTTTGCGGTCAAGGGTTTTGGGGTTCGAGCATAGGTTTCCAATACTCAAGTAATATTATCTTGTATTTGAAAACTGATCTTTGCCAAGTGTGATTTTCCTCACTCGAAGTATAGGATGATATATACTCAACTAAAGGTTCAGGTGGTCAAGGACAAGTTTATTGCCTTTAAAACGGTAAGATGGAAAGTCGACTCCAAATCTTGATCTCGATGGTTTACCATGGTTCTAAATGTCTAACATATTTAGATCAACCAACCTTGATTGGATAGTGATGATGGATAGGCTATGTGGTGAATGTGAGAAAATAAACGAACTAGCAACTTGTACTAAAATACTATGAACCCGTACTCAAATAATTGCTTCCATATTCGAGTCAAGAAACTAATAAAAAACCTATGTGACCTTCCTGGCATAAATACGTGATTAATAATAGGCAAAGTCAAACTAGGGCTCCATGTTTTGAATGCACATGGTTCTATTGCAAAGAACTCTATTTGATACTCGAGATAGATGACATGTATTGAATATAGGTTATTCAAGCTCTCAACTAAAGGTTAATGAATTTGAACGTGGGATGCTATGTACTAGAGTATGTTATCCACTATTCATCATGGTTTATAGTTACTATTCATTGAGTTGCTATTCGTTATGGTTTAGGGGTTTGGCTTTTGGGTTTTAGTTAAGGGTTTTGGGGTTCGAGCATAGGTTTCCAATACTCAAGTAATATTTTTGTATTTTGAAAACTGATGCTTTTTACCAGAGTGAGTTTTCCTCATACTCGAGTATAGGATGATATATACTCAACTAAAGGTTCACAAGTGGTCAAGGACAAGTTTATTGCCTTTAAAACGGTAAGATGGAAAGTCAAACTCCAAATCTTGATCTCGATGGTTTACATGGTTCTAAATGCTAGCATATTTTAAGATTAGACCAACCTTGATTGGATATGATGATGGATAGGCTATGTGGTGAATGTGGAGAATAAAGAACTAGCAACTTGTACTCGAATACCAAACCAAATTCTAGAGTACGTTGCTTCCATATTGGAATACAAGAAACCAATAAAAAAAAACCTATGTGACCTTCCTGGCATAAATACGTGATTAATAATAGGCAAAGTTGAAACTAGCTCCATGTTTTTGAATGCACGCATGCATTCTATTGCAAAGAACTCTATTTGAATACTCGAGTATAGGATGACATGTATTCGAATATAGGTTATTCAAGCTCTAATCGCAGTTTAATGAATTTGACGTGGAATGCTATGTACAGGAGTATGTTATCCACTATTCATCATGGTTTATAGTTACTATTCATTGAGTTATATTCGTTATGGTTTAGGGTTTGGCTTTGGTTTGCGGTCAAGGGTTTTGGGGTTCGAGCATAGGTTTCCAATACTCAAGTAATATTTTCTTGTATTTGAAAACTGATGCTTTTTCCAGAGTGAGTTTTCCTCATACTAAAGTATAGGATAATATACTCAACTAAAGGTTCACAGTGGTCAAGGACAAGTTTATTGCCTTTAAAATGGTAAGATGGAAAGTCAAACTCCAAATCTTGATCTCGATGGTTTACCATGGTTCTAATGAATGTAATCTTTCAAGATAGACCAACCTTGATTGGATAGTGATGATGGATAGGCTATGTGGTGAATGTGAGAAAATAAAAGAACTAGCAACTTGTACTGAATACTATGAAACCAATACTAAAGTACGTTGCTTCCCATATTGAGAATACAAGAAACCAATAAAAAAAAACCTATGTGACCTTCCTGGCATAAATACGTGATTAATAATAGGCAAAGTTCAAACTAGGGCTCCATGTTTTGAATGCACGCATGCATTCTATTGCAAACTCTATTTGGATACTCAAGAGATAGGATGACATGTATTCGAATATAGGTTATTCAAGCTCTTCAACTGAGGTTAATGAATTTGAACGTGGGATGCTATGTATTAGGAGTATGTATACCACTATTCATCATGGTTTATAGTTACTATTCATTGAGTTGCTATTCGTTATGGTTTAGGGGTTGGCTTTTCGGTTTGCGGTCAAGGGTTTGGGGTTCGAGCATAGGTTTCAATACTAAGTAATATTTTCTTGTATTTGAAAACTGATGCTTTTTACAGAGTGAGTTTTCCTCATACTCGAGTATAGGATGATATATACTAGGTAAAGGTTCCAAGTGGTCAAGGACAAGTTTATTGCCTTTAAAACGTAAGATGGAAAGTCAAACTCCAAATCTTGATCTCGATGGTTTACCATGGTTCTTAAATGCTAGCATGTTTAGATTAGACCAACCTTGATTGGATAGTGATGATGGATAGGCTATGTGGTGAATGTAGAAATAAAAGAACTAGCAACTTGTACTAAAATACTATAAAGACGTACTCGAATACGTTGCTTCCGTATTAAAATACAAGAAACCAATAAAAAAAACCTATGTGACCTTCCTGGCATAAATACGTGATTAATAATAGGCAAAGTTCAAACTAGGCTCCATGTTTTTGAATGCACGCATGCATTCTATAAAGAACTTATTTGGATACTCGAGTATAGGATGACATGTATTCGATATATAGGTTATTCAAGCTCTCAACTAAAGGTTTAATGAATTTAATCAAATGCTATGTACAAGAGTATGTTTATCCACTATTCATCATGGTTTATAGTTACTATTCATTGAGTTGCTATTCGTTATGGTTTAGGGTTTGGCTTTTCGGTTTGCGGTCAAGGGTTTGGGGTTCGACATAGGTTTCCAATACTCAAGTAATATTTTCTTGTATTTGAAAGTTGATGCTTTTTACAGAGTGAGTTTTCCTCATACTCGGTATAGGATGATATATATCAACTAAAGGTTCACAGTGGTCAAGGACAAGTTTATTGCCTTTAAAATGGTAAGATGGAAAGTCAGACTCCAAATCTTGATCTCGATGGTTTACATGGTTCACAAATGCCTCACCTAAGATCAAGAACCACCTTGATTGGATAGTGATGATGGATAGGCTATGTGGTGAATGTGAGAAAAAAGAACTAGCAACTTGTACTCAAATACTATAAACCAATTACTTAAAATTAATTGCTTGCCGTATTGAGATAAGAAACTAATAAAAAAAAACCTATGTGACCTTCCTGGCATAAATACGTGATTAATAATAGGCAAAGTCAAAACTAGGGCTCCATGTTTTTGAATGCACGCATGCATTCTATTGCAAAGAACTCTATTTGGATACTGAGTATAGGATGACATGTATTCAAATATAGGTTATTCAAGCTCTCAACTAACAGTTTAATGAATTTGAACGTGGGATGCTATGTACAGAGTATGTATCCACTATTCATCATGGTTTATAGTTACTATTCATTGAGTTGCTATTCGTTATGGTTTAGGGTTTGGCTTTTCGGTTTGCGGTTTTTAAGGTTTGGAGCATAGGTTTCCAATACTCAAGTAATATTTTCTTGTATTTGAAAACTGTGCTTTTTTACAGGAGTGAGTTTTCCTCAAACTGGAGTATAGGATGATATATACTCCACTAAAGGTTCAAGTGGTCAAGGACAAGTTTATTGCCTTTAAAACGGTAAGATGGAAAGTCGAACTCCAAATCTTGATCTCGATGGTTTACCATGGTTCTAAATGTCTGAGCATTTCAGATCAGACCAACCTTGATTGGATAGTGATGATGGATAGGCTATGTGGTGAATGTGAGAAAATAAACGAACTAGCAACTTGTACTCGAATACTATGAACCAATTCTAAAAATTTTGCTTCCATATTTAGAATACAAGAAACCAATAAAAAAAAACCTATGTGACCTTCCTGGCATAAATACGTGATTAATAATAGGCAAAGTTCAAACTAGGGCTCCATGTTTTTGAATGCACGCATGCATTCTATTGCAAACTCTATTTGATACTCGAGTATAGGATGACATGTATTCGAATATAGGTTATTCAACTCTCAACTAACAGTTTAATGAATTTGAACGTGGGATGCTATGTACCGAGTATGTTATCCACTATTCATCATGGTTTATAGTTACTATTCATTGAGTTGCTATTCGTTATGGTTTAGGGGTTTGGCTTTTCGGTTTGCGGTCAAGGGTTTTGGGTTCGAGCATAGGTTTCCAATACTCAAGTAATATTTTCTTGTATTTGAAACTGATGCTTTTTACAGAGTGAGTTTTCCTCATACTCGAGTATAGGATGATATATACTCAACTAAAGGTTCACGTGGTCAAGGACAAGTTTATTGCCTTTAAAACGGTAAGATGGAAAGTCAGACTCCAAATCTTGATCTCGATGGTTTACCATGGTTCTGAATGTCTAGCCTGTTTAGATCAGACCAACCTTGATTGGATAGTGATGATGGATAGGCTATGTGGTGAATGTGAAAATAAACGAACTAGCAACTTGTACTCGAATATGATAAACACAATACTAAAAATACGTTGCTTCCGTATACAATCCAAACCAATAAAAAAACCTATGTGACCTTCCTGGCATAAATACGTGATTAATAATAGGCAAAGTTCAAACTAGGGCTCCATGTTTTTGAATGCACGCATGCATTCTATTGCAAAGAACTCTATTGGATACTCGAGTATAGGATGACATGTATTCGAATATAGGTTATTCAAGCTCTCAACTTAACAGTTTAATGAATTTGAACGTAGGATGCTATGTACCCGAGTATGTTATCCACTATTCATCATGGTTTATAGTTACTATTCATTGAGTTGCTATTCGTTATGGTTTAGGGGTTTGGCTTTTGGTTGCGGTCAAGGGTTTTGGGGTTCGACATAGGTTTCCAATACTCAAGTAATATTTTCTTGTATTTGAAAACTGATGCTTTTTACAGAGTGAGTTTTCCTCATACTCGAAATATAGGATGATATATACTCAACTAAAGGTTCACGGTGGTCAAGGACAAGTTTATTGCCTTTAAAACGGTAAGATGGAAAGTCAAACTCCAATCTTGAATCGATGGTTACCATGGTTCTAAAATGCTAGCATATTTTAAGATTAGACCAACCTTGATTGGATAGTGATGATGGATAGGCTATGTGGTGAATGTGAGAAAATAAACGAACTAGCAACTTGTACTCGAATACTATGAACCCGTCTAAAATTACGTTGCTTCCATATTAAAGTACAAGAAACCAATAAAAAAAAACCTATGTGACCTTCCTGGCATAAATACGTGATTAATAATAGGCAAAGTTGAAATTAGGGCTCCATGTTTTTGAATGCACGCATGCATTCTATTGCAAAAACTCTATTTGGATACTCGAGTATAGGATGCATGTATTCGAATATAGGTTATTCAAGCTCTCAACTAACAGTTTAATGAATTTGAACGTGGGATGCTATGTCCGAGTATGTTATCCACTATTCATCATGGTTTATAGTTACTATTCATTGAGTTGCTATTCGTTATGGTTTAGGGGTTTGGCTTTTCGGTTTGCGGTCAAGGGTTTTGGGGTTCGAGCATAGGTTTCAATACTCAAGTAATATTTTCTTGTATTTGAAAGTTGATGCTTTTTACAGAGTGAGTTTCCTCGCACTCGAGTATAGGATGATATATTCAACTAAAGGTTCACAAGTGGTCAAGGACAAGTTTATTGCCTTTAAAACGGTAAGATGGAAAGTCAAACTCCAAATCTTGATCTCGATGGTTCACCATTCTTAAATGTCTAGCACTATTTAGATCAGACCAACCTTGATTGGATAGTGATGATGGATAGGCTATGTGGTGAATGTGAGAAAATAAACGAACTAGCAACTTGTACTCGAATACTATGACAGGTACTCGAGTATGTTGCTTCCATATTCGAATACAAGAAACCAATAAAAAAAACCTATGTGACCTTCCTGGCATAAATAGTTGATTAATAATAGGCAAAGTTGAAACTAGGGCTCCATGTTTTTGAATGCACGCATGCATTCTATTGCAAACTCTATTTGGATACTCGAGTATAGGATGACATGTATTGAATATAGGTTATTCAAGCTCTCAACTAACAGTTTAATGAATTTGAACGTGGGATGCTATGTACAGGAGTATGTTATCATATTCATCATGGTTTATAGTTACTATTCATTGAGTTTATTCGTTATGGTTTAGGGTTTGGCTTTCGGTTTGCGGTCAAGGGTTTTGGGGTTCGAGCATAGGTTTCCAATACTCAAGTAATATTTTCTTGTATTTGAAAGTGATGCTTTTTAGAGTGAGTTTTCCTCATACTCGAGTATAGGATGATATATACTCAACTAAAGGTTCATCAAGGACAAGTTTATTGCCTTTAAAACGGTAAGATGGAAAGTCAAACTCCAATATTGATGGTTTACATGGTTCTGAATGTCTAGCATATTTTCATAGACCAACCTTGATTGGATAGTGATGATGGATAGGCTATGTGGTGAATGTGAGAAAATAAACGAACTAGCAACTTGTACTCGAATACTATGAACCCGTACTCGATACGTTGCTTAGTATTCGAGTACAAGAAACCAATAAAAAAAAACCTATGTGACCTTCCTGGCATAAATAATGATTAATAATAGGCAAAGTTGAAACTAGGGCTCCATGTTTTTGAATGCACGCATGCATTCTATTGCAAGAACTCTATTTGGATACTCGAGTATAGGATGACATGTATTCGAATATAGGTTATTCAAGCTCTCAACTAAAGTTTAATGAATTTGACGTGGGATGCTATGTACACGGAGTATGTTATCCACTATTCATCATGGTTTATAGTTACTATTCATTGAGTTGCTATTCGTTATGGTTTAGGGGTTTGGCTTTTGGTTTGCGGTCAAGGGTTTTGGGGTTCGAGCATAGGTTTCCAATACTCAAGTAATATTTTCTTGTATTTGAAAACTGATGCTTTTTACAGGAGTGAGTTTTCCTCAACTGAGTATAGGATGATATATACTCAACTAAAGGTTCAAGTGGTCAAGGACAAGTTTATTGCCTTTAAAACGGTAAGATGGAAAGTCAAACTCCAAATCTTGATCTCGATGGTTTACCATGGTTTAAAATGTCTAGCCTGTTTCATCAGACCAACCTTGATTGGATAGTGATGATGGATAGGCTATGTGGTGAATGTGAGAATAAAAGAACTAGCAACTTGTACTCGAATACTATGAAACCAGTATCAAAGTACGTTGCTTGCCATATTGAGAGTACAAGAAATAAATAAAAACCTATGTGACCTTCCTGGTAAATACGTGATTAATAATAGGCAAAGTTGAAACTAGGGCTCCATGTTTTTGAATGCACGCATGCATTCTATTGCAAAGAACTCTATTTGGATACTCGAGTATAGGATGACATGTATTCGAATATAGGTTATTCAAGCTCGCTCGCAGTTTAATGAATTTGAACGTGGGATGCTATGTACCAGAGTATGTTATCCACTATTCATCATGGTTTATAGTTACTATTCATTGAGTTGCTATTCGTTATGGTTTAGGGTTTGGCTTTTCGTTTGCGGTAGGGGTTTTGGGGTTCGAGCATAGGTTTCCAATACTCAAGTAATATTTTCTTGTATTTGAAAACTGATGCTTTTACAGAGTGAGTTTTCCTCATACTCGAGTATAGGATGATATATACTCAACTAAAGGTTACAAGTGGTCAAGGACAAGTTTATTGCCTTTAAAACGGTAAGATGGAAAGTTAAACTCCAATCTTGATCTCGATGGTTTACCATGGTTCTAAATGCTAGCATCTTTTCAATTCAACAACCTTGATTGGATAGTGATGATGGATAGGCTATGTGGTGAATGTGAGAAAATAAAGAACTAGCAACTTGTACTCGAATACTATGAACACGTACTAAAGTACGTTGCTTCCATATTCAAAATAAAGAAACCAATAAAAAAAAACCTATGTGACCTTCCTGGCATAAATACGTGATTAATAATAGGCAAAGTTCAAACTAGGGCTCCATGTTTTTGAATGCACGCATGCATTCTATTGCAAAGAACTCTATTTGGATACTCGAGTATAGGATGACATGTATTCGAATATAGGTTATTCAAGCTCTCAACTAACAGTTTAATGAATTTGAACGTGGGATGCTATGTACCCGAGTATGTTATCCACTATTCATCATGGTTTATAGTTACTATTCATTGAGTTGCTATTCGTTATGGTTTAGGGGTTTGGCTTTTCGGTTTGGTCAAGGGTTTTGGGGTTCGAGCATAGGTTTCCAATACTCAAGTAATATTTTCTTGTATTTGAAACTGATGCTTTTTACAGAGAGTGAGTTTCCTCACACTCGTATAGGATGATATATACTCAACTAAAGGTTCACTGGTCAAGGACAAGTTTATTGCCTTTAAAACGGTAAGATGGAAAGTCGACTCCAAATCTTGATCTCGATGGTTTACGTTCTAAATGTAACATTTTTACAAGATTCAGACCAACCTTGATTGGATAGTGATGATGGATAGGCTATGTGGTGAATGTGAGAAAATAAACGAACTAGCAACTTGTACGGAATACTATGAACCCAAATTCTCGAATTACGTTGCTTCGTATTCAATTCAGACCAATAAAAAAAAACCTATGTGACCTTCCTGGCATAAATACGTGATTAATAATAGGCAAAGTTCAAACTAGGGCTCCATGTTTTTGAATGCACGCATGCATTCTATTGCAAAGAACTCTATTTGGATACTCGAGTATAGGATGACATGTATTCGAATATAGGTTATTCAAGCTCTCAACTGAACAGTTTAATGAATTTGAACGTGGGATGCTATGTACCGAGTATGTTATCCACTATTCATCATGGTTTATAGTTACTATTCATTGAGTTGCTATTCGTTATGGTTTAGGGGTTTGGCTTTGGTTTGCGGTCAAGGGTTTTGGGGTTCGAGCATAGGTTTCCAATACTCAAGTAATATTTTCTTGTATTTGAAAGTGATGCTTTTTACAGAGTGAGTTTTCCTCATACTCGAGTATAGGATGATATATACTCAACTAAAGGTTCACAGTGGTCAAGGACAAGTTTATTGCCTTTAAAACGGTAAGATGGAAAGTCAAACTCCAAATCTTGATCTCGATGGTTTACCATGGTTTTAAATCCTAAGCATTTTACAGATCAGACCAACCTTGATTGGATAGTGATGATGGATAGGCTATGTGGTGAATGTGAGAAAATAAACGAACTAGCAACTTGTACTCGAATACTATGAACCCGTACTAAAATACGTTGCTTCCATATTTGAGTACAAGAAACTAATAAAAAAAAACCTATGTGACCTTCCTGGCATAAATACGTGATTAATAATAGGCAAAGTTCAAACTAGGGCTCCATGTTTTGAATGCACGCATGCATTCTATTGCAAAGAACTCTATTTGGATACTCGAGTATAGGATGACATGTATTAAATATAGGTTATTCAAGCTCTCAACTAAGGTTTAATGAATTTGAACGTGGGATGCTATGTACGGAGTATGTTATCCACTATTCATCATGGTTTATAGTTACTATTCATTGAGTTGCTATTCGTTATGGTTTAGGGGTTTGGCTTTTCGGTTTGCGGTCAAGGGTTTTGGGGTTCGAGCATAGGTTTCCAATACTCAAGTAATATTTTCTTGTATTTGAAAACTGATGCTTTTTACAGAGTGAGTTTTCCTCACTCGAGTATAGGATGATATATACTCAACTAAAGGTTCACAGTGGTCAAGGACAAGTTTATTGCCTTTAAAACGGTAAGATGGAAAGTAGAACTCCAATCTTGATCTCGATGGTTTACCATGGTTCTAAAATGTCTAGCATTGTTTAGAGTAGACCAACCTTGATTGGATAGTGATGATGGATAGGCTATGTGGTGAATGTGAGAAATAAACGAACTAAACTTGTACTCGAATACTATAAAACAATTACTAAAATTAGTTGCTTGCCATATTAAAATACAAGAAACCAATAAAAAAAAACCTATGTGACCTTCCTGGCATAAATACGTGATTAATAATAGGCAAAGTTCAAACTAGGCTCCATGTTTTTGAATGCACGCATGCATTCTATTGCAAAGAACTCTATTTGGATACTCGAGTATAGGATGACATGTATTCGAATATAGGTTATTCAAGCTCTCAACTAACAGTTTAATGAATTTGAACGTGGGATGCTATGTCAAGTATGTTATCCACTATTCATCATGGTTTATAGTTACTATTCATTGAGTTGCTATTCGTTATGGTTTAGGGTTTGGCTTTCGGTTTGCGGTCAAGGGTTTTGGGGTTAAAGCATAGGTTTCCAATACTCAAGTAATATTTTCTTGTATTTGAAAACTGATGCTTTTTCAGAGTGAGTTTTCCTCATACTCGAGTATAGGATGATATATACTCAACTAAAGGTTCACAGTGGTCAAGGACAAGTTTATTGCCTTTAAAACGGTAAGATGGAAAGTCAGACTCCAAATCTTTGATCTTGGAATGGTGTAGATCAGACCAACCTTGATTGGATAGTGATGATGGATAGGCTATGTGGTGAATGTGAGAAAAAAATGAACTAGCAACTTGTACTCGAATACTATGAACCAATTCTGAAATTAATACCTTCCAATATTGAATACAGAACCAATAAAAAAAACCTATGTGACCTTCCTGGCATAAATACGTGATTAATAATAGGCAAAGTTGAAACTAGGCTCCATGTTTTTGAATGCACGCATGCATTCTATTGCAAAGAACTCTATTTGGATACTCGAGTATAGGATGACATGTATTCGAATATAGGTTATTCAAGCTCTCACTAAAGTTTAATGAATTTGACGTCAAATGCTATGTACCGGAGTATGTATATCCACTAAATCATGGTTTATAGTTACTATTCATTGAGTTGCTATTCGTTATGGTTTAGGGTTTGGCTTTTGGTTTGCGGTCAAGGGTTTTGGGGTTCGAGCATAGGTTTCCAATACTCAAGTAATATTTTCTTGTATTTAAAACTGATGCTTTTTACCAAGAATTTTCCTCATCTTAGTATAGGATGATATATACTCAACTAAAGGTTCACAAGTGGTCAAGGACAAGTTTATTGCCTTTAAAACGGTAAGATGGAAAGTCAAACTCCAAATCTTGATCTCGATGGTTTACCATGGTTCTAAATGTCTGACATGTTTCAGTCAGACCAACCTTGATTGGATAGTGATGATGGATAGGCTATGTGGTGAATGTGAGAAAATAAACGAACTAGCAACTTGTACTCGAATACTATAAACCCGTCTAAGAATTAATTGCTTCCATATTCGAGTACAAGAAACTAATAAAAAAAAAACCTATGTGACCTTCCTGGCATAAATACGTGATTAATAATAGGCAAAGTTCAAACTAGGGCTCCATGTTTTTGAATGCACGCATGCATTCTATTGCAAAGAACTCTATTGGATACTCGAGTATAGGATGACATGTATTCGAATATAGGTTATTCAAGCTCTCAACTAAGGTTTAATGAATTTGAACGTGGGAATGCTATGTCCCGAGTATGTTATCCACTATTCATCATGGTTTATAGTTACTATTCATTGAGTTGCTATTCGTTATGGTTTAGGGGTTTTGCTTTCGGTTTAAGTCAAAGGGTTTTGGGGTTCGAGCATAGGTTTCCAATACTCAAGTAATATTTTCTTGTATTTGAAAACTGATGCTTTACAGAGTGAGTTTTCCTCATACTTCAGTATAGGATGATATATACTCAACTAAAGGTTCACGTGGTCAAGGACAAGTTTATTGCCTTTAAAATGGTAAGATGGAAAGTCAGAACTCCAAATCTTGATCTGAATGGCATGTTTCAGTAGAACCAACTTTGATTGGATAGTGATGATGGATAGGCTATGTGGTGAATGTGAGAAAAATAAACGAACTAGCAACTTACTGAATACTATGAAACAATACTAAAATTGCGTTTTCCATATTAAAATTACAAACTAATAAAAAAAAAACCTATGTGACCTTCCTGGCATAAATACGTGATTAATAATAGGCAAAGTTCAAACTAGGGCTCCATGTTTTTGAATGCACGCATGCATTCTATTGCAAAGAACTCTATTTGGATACTCGAGTATAGATGACATGTATTCGATATAGGTTATTCAAGCTCTCAACTAACAGTTTAATGAATTTGAACGTGGGATGCTATGTACCCGAGTATGTTATCCACTATTCATCATGGTTTATAGTTACTATTCATTGAGTTATATTCGTTATGGTTTAGGGTTTTGGCTTTTCGTTTTAGGTCAAGGGTTTTGGGGTTCGAGCATAGGTTTCCAATACTCAAGTAATATTTTCTTGTATTTGAAAACTGATGCTTTTTACAGAGTGAGTTTTCCTCAAACTCGAATATAGGATGATATATACTCAACTAAAGGTTCACAGTGGTCAAGGACAAGTTTATTGCCTTTAAAACGGTAAGATGGAAAGTAAGACTCCAAATCTTGATCTCGATGGTTTACCATGGTTCTAAATGCTTAGCCTGTTTTCATAGAACAACCTTGATTGGATAGTGATGATGGATAGGCTATGTGGTGAATGTGAGAAAATAAAGGAACTAGCAACTTGTACTGAATACTGAACCCGTACTAAATTACGTTGCTTCCATATTAGAATTAGAAACTAATAAAAAAACCTATGTGACCTTCCTGGCATAAATACGTGATTAATAATAGGCAAAGTTCAAACTAGGGCTCCATGTTTTTGAATGCACGCATGCATTCTATTGCAAAGAACTCTATTTGGATACTCGAGTATAGGATGACATGTATTCGAATATAGGTTATTCAAGCTCTCAACTAACGTTTAATGAATTTGAACGTAGGATGCTATGTACACGAGTATGTTATCCACTTTCATCATGGTTTATAGTTACTATTCATTGAGTTGCTATTCGTTATGGTTTAGGGGTTTGGCTTTTCGGTTTAAGGTCAAGGGTTTTGGGTTTAAAGCATAGGTTTCCAATACTCAAGTAATATTTTCTTGTATTTGAAACTGATGCTTTTTCCAGAGTGAGTTTTCCTCATACTCAGAGTATAGGATGATATATACTCAACTAAAGGTTCACGGTGGTCAAGGACAAGTTTATTGCCTTTAAAATGGTAAGATGGAAAGTCAGATTCCAAATCTTGATCTCGATGGTTTACCATGGTTTAAATGTAACCTGTTAAGAATAGAGCCTTGATTGGATAGTGATGATGGATAGGCTATGTGGTGAATGTGAGAAATAAAGGAACTAGCAACTTGTACTCAAATACTATGTCCAGGTACTTAGAATACGTTGCTTCCCATATTGAGTACAAGAAACTAATAAAAAAAAAAACCTATGTGACCTTCCTGGCATAAATACGTGATTAATAATAGGCAAAGTTCAAACTAGGGCTAATATTTTTGAATGCACGCATGCATTCTATTGCAAATAACTCTATTTGGAATACTTAAAGATATAGGATGACATGTATTCGAATATAGGTTATTAAGCTCTTAAAGTGACGTTTAATGAATTTGAACGTCAAATCCTATGTCCAGGAGTATATTATCTAAGCCCCAATTTTCCTGTAATTTTTACTGTCATTCAAATTCCTAGAATTCCGTAGGTAAATATTATATAAAATTTGAGACCAAACAATCCTTAATAAAGGAATATAACGTTAAAAGAAGTAGGAGCAATTCGTGAGTATTGCAAACCCAAATTTATCTACGTGTAAAATGACCAAAATGCCCTTGAGGTTATTTTCTCAGAAAATGAGGATCGTGGGCCCCACCCATCCTAGGGGATGTTTTGATGTTAATAAGGGATTGTTTGTGTTATGTGTGTTAATAGAGGAGAAGACAATTTAAGTCAACGCGAAATGACCAAAGCGTTACAAGCATGTTTAACTCAATTTGCGTGCCGCTAGAGTCCAAACCTCACTAAAATGTGTTAAAAGGTGTTTTTAAGCCATGATTAACCATTGGTTAAGCTCGATTGTCTTGGGCAATTTTTAAGTAAAATGACCGTTTTGCTGCTCTTTGTGCAAGTTTACAAATTTTGAGATTTTTGTCGTACTTCACAAACCTAAGCAATATTAGGCTCAAATTAAAGCTTATTAAATTCTAATTATTAATCTAGAGTCAAAATTATTTATTTAAATTGATTAGAACCTAAAATTGCTTTAAAACACTCAAATTGCTTCTAATTCACCTAAGCCCTTAACCGTAAATTCTCTAAATTGCATGAATACCTTGCCTACACCTAAATAATACATGGAACACACAAAACCCTCTTCCATGAGGCTGTAATGCACAAAATTATTCAGCCATAATCATTAAAATTATCAAGATAATGCACTAAAACATAATGCCAAAATCACCATAAACAAGGAACTTTGAAACATGATTCCATGTTTTAAGCCACCAAACAAGATGATTTTTCCTTCCTTGTTTCCTCCTCAAATTTAATCAATTTCCTCCTCCTCTTGTCCATCATGAGCTTGAATTCTTCTATAAATAGGCATGCTTGAGAAGTCATTAGGGACTTGCTCAAAATTTCACAACTTCTAGTTTTTAAGCACCAAAAGCTTTCTTTCTTCCCCCTTGGCTGAAATTCTTTCTTCAAGTTTTCAAGAATATTTCTTTCATTTCACTCCAAGAAACCAAGTTCTCTTCCTTTCCTTCAAATCAGATTAGGTAGGGAGTTGTTTTAAGTTTATTTCTATGTTTTGCTAAGTGTTGTTCTTGGTTCAAAATGATGATTTCATGGATTTTCTCTAGTTTTTCCATTTGGTTTTCTTCTTCCTTTTCTTTAACCAATTCAGCCATATGGCCTAGGTGGACTAAGATGATGGCTTGATGATGAGGACCTTGAAGGTGGGTTGTGAATCCATCACAAGTTAGGCCTCTAAAGCTTGAAAGTTCCACTTGATGCAAAACTTTAAAGAATGATGTTTTTATGATGATTTTATGATCTTGAGTTTAGAACTTTGAAAGATGTATTTTTCACTTTGTCTTGCTAAGATATATTGGGTTGAATTTATATTTCTATAAAGTCTTGAAGGAGCTCTAGTAAAGAAATCAAATGAACTTGCATCCATGTTTAAGTTTATGCCTTGCATAATCATGTTTACTTTCTATGTCATCACTAAAATTTCAAGAATGAATAAATGAACTTGCATATTCATGTTTAAATTTCCAAGCTTGCATTTCATGTTTATATTTCATGTTGTCACTTAATCTCTAAAGATAATAAAGAAGTTGCATCTCATATTTATTTTATGCTCTCACTTTATTTTATAATGGCTAAAAGAATCAACGCATGACATGTTTATTTTTATGTCATCACCTAAAAATCCTAAGACTCAAAGACTTGCCCAAGTATCACAAGCAAAGAAATAAGATTATTGGAGTTAAAGAATTGATTCTTTAAGAAGTCTTGAGAATTGGAGCTTAAAAAGATGTAATAATAATTCTCTTCTTCCTTCACGGGTAGGATGCGGATTACCAAGCTAACTTTCTAAGATTCTCTTCTTCTCCATTCCACTGGTCCTATGCGGACTACGCGCTAAGTTTCTTGCATCATGTTTATATTTCAAGCTCTTGCATCATGTTTAATTTTCAAGTCATCACCTTAAATCTTAAAGAAAGAAATGGATTTGCATATCATGTTTATAATTCCAAGTTATCACCTTATAATGACAAGATTAAAATGAGGTTGCATAGCATGTTTATGATTCTAAGATATCACATAAATCTCTTAAGCTCAAGACTTGCTCCTTTTATCTTAAGTGAGAATTTTAATTATGAAGATTCTTTCAAAAAGAATTAGTTTCTAAAAGAGTTTTAAAGCTTTGCAAGGATTCTACGGAAACTAATATGTTCACTTAAAATGTGATTTTATACAATTATATGAGGTTCATGATTGGCTTCTGATATGAGATTAGTACCAATAAATGATGATGATTTAATGTTTGAAGTTGTGATAATTATGGTTTATTGCTAAAGGAATGATTCTATGCATGTTAGAGATAAAACTAGCTTCCTAAAAGGTCTAAAGCAAGATTTCTAGAACTTTCAATAAAATTTATGCATTCCTTCAGAGCCTTAGTGACCTTAAGAACCAGATATTATTATGTTTAGATAAGGGACAATGATTCATAATTGGTTTAGTAATTAATTTTAGCATCATAGGGAAAAGGGTAGAGAAAGGGTTAAAAACGTACTCTAAGCGATTAAACCTTAAGAACAACTTACTGTCTATGCTTCCCCATATAGTCTAATAATGTTCTTAAGGCTTATAATTGATGGTAATAAACCCTTAGATGCATAAGTAATTAGTTTGATAATTAAGGTTACCCAATTTTAGAGTTCGGTTATTTAAGGAAGCTTCCTGAAAATTTTTGATGACATCTTTTGATGCTTTGGAATAAGATTATATGATGATGTAATGTATTCCTGGAATTTGATATTATTGAATGATTTCATGGCTTGCATGTTATAATTGCTATTGCAAACAATGAGAATGTTCATGATATTGATGATTATGATATAACATGCTAGACTTAATGGTGACTTAAACTCATAGAGGAAATGATCCTTTGGACAATGGACTATAGGTGGTGAAAGGTCATATTAAAATGATCCTTTAGACCCATCAAGACTCAAGGTGGTGAAGGGTGATTCTTGCCTCCTAGCCAAACCTCTTAAAAGGGTGAGTTTGGGATTTTAACTTATCAAAAGGGATAAGTATATGCTAGTGACGACTAGTAAGGTATGAGCTCATAACCTAGATTCTCCCAAAAGGGTGGAGTATAGGGTGGCCCAGGAAAATAATGATGATAATGACAAGATTTAAGTCACCTAGGACACTAAAGGAATGAAATGTGCACCATGTCTTGTGCATAGCTATATTATGGTATAATGTTCTTCTTGCATAGCATTTTATGAGATGATGATGAGAAATATGATGTTCTTCTATGCATAGTATTTATGATATGATGATGAGAATATGATGTTCTTCTATGCATAGTATTTATGATTTGATAATGAGAATATGATGTTCTTTTATGCATAGTATTTATGATATATGATAAGAATAGATGATAAAAGGAAAAGTTCATTATAAACATGACATGCTAAGTTTATGATGCATTATAAGACGCATGATTAAAGCGACGAACCTCGGTAAAGTATATTTTTGAAACTAATAAATCAATCTTAGCATGCTCACTATTTCATAATAACAGAGGTTCCTGGGACGATGATGATGACACAATGCATCATGAGGTGAGTCCCTCCTGAGATTCTTTTATAGTTTCTCACTCCCTCTATTTTTCTTTCCATCTCGTCTTCAGAAACGAAGGAACGTCGTGAATCACATTGAGGTCTAAGGGATAGGTCACTGAAACTTGAATAGTGCTAGTTTCACTTCGTATATTTAGGATATCTATCCCTATCCCTGGATGTTATTAGGTGCCATTAATGGATGTCCTTCCATCCATATATTATTTATGTTTTATTAGATTGCCTACACTAGTCTTATTCTACTGGTAGGCAAAATATCTATATGATATGTAATTATGGATGTATATGATGGAGCCAATATATTATGATGTGATGTTTGTAAATTCCTATGTGTCTTTTAAATTTTGCTAAATCATTACGTTAAGCGCGGCTCACGTTTCAATTATGTTTTAAAAAAAAAAAATGGCTCGTAATTTCACTAAGTATTTTCAAAGCATGATTAAGGACTGAAGCAAAGAGTAAAGTCTAGTAATTAATTCAGATCCTAGCTTAGGTGTATTGGGTTTAATTATTTCAGTGTTACATTATCCATTATTAACATGGTTTATAGTTACTATTCATTAATTGCCTATTCGTTATGGTTTAGGGTTTTCATTTCGGTTTAATGTCAAGGGTTTTGGGGTAAAGACATAGGTTTCCAATACTCAAGTAATATTTTCTTGTATTTGACAAGTGATATTAAGAAATGATTTCCTTAAACTTGGAATATAGGATGATATATACTCAACTAAAGGTCACAGTGGTAAAGGACAAGTTTATTGCCTTTAAAATGGTAAATGGAAAGTCAAACACCAATCTTTGATCTCGATGGTTTAAGTTAGTTCTTAAATGTCCTAACATATTTTTAGAGATTGAGACCAACCTTGATTGGATAGTGAATGATGGATAGGCTATGTGGTGAATGTAGAAAATAAACGAACTAGCAACTTGTACTAAAAATACTGTGAACCTACTCTAAAGTACGTTGCTTCCAATATGAGAAGAAAAAAACTAATAAAAAAAAAACCTATGTGACCTTCCTGGCATAAATCCGTGATTAATAATAGGCAAAGTTCAAACTAGGGTTCCATGTTTTGAATGCACGCATGCATTCTATTGCAAAGAACTCTATTTGGATACTACAAAGTATAGGATACATGTATCAAAATATCCATTCAAGAACTAACTCAAGGTTAATGAATTTGAACGTGGGATGCTATGTCAGAGAATATGTATCCACTATTCATCATGGTTTATAGTTTTACTATTCATTGAGTTGCTATTCGTTATGGTTTAGGGGTTTGGCTTTTCGGTTTAAGGTCAAGGGTTTGGGGTTAAAGCATAGGTTTCCAATACTCAAGTAATATTTTCTTGTATTTGAAAGTTGATTTTTACCAAAGTAAGTTTTCCTCATACTTGGAATATAGGATGATATATACTCAACTAAAGGTTCACAGTGGTCAAGGACAAGTTTATTGCCTTTAAAATGGTAAGATGGAAAGTCGGACTCCAAATCTTGATCTCGATGGTTTACCATGGTTCTAAATGTCTAGCATTGTTTTTAGAGTTGAGACAACCTTGATTGGATAGTGATGATGGATAGGCTATGTGGTGAATGTAGAAAATAAACGAACTAGCAACTTGTACTCAAATACTACTATAAACATCTCTAAAATTTGCGTTATTCCAATTGAGAAAGAAAAACTAATAAAAAAAAACCTATGTGACCTTGGCATAAATACGTGATTAATAATAGGCAAAGTTCAAACTAGGTTCCATGTTTTTGAATGCAGCATGCATTCTATTGCCAAAGAACTCTATTTGGAATACTTAAAATATAGGATACATGTATTGAATATAGGTTATTCAACTCTCAACTGACAGTTTAATGAATTTGAACGTCAAATGCTATGTTATAAGGAATTGTGTTTCTCCATTCATCATGGTTTATAGTTACTATTCATTGAGTTGCTATTCGTTATGGTTTAGGGTTTGGCTTTTCGGTTTTAGGTAAAGGGTTTGGGGTTAAAGCATAGGTTTCCAATACTCAAGTAATATTTTCTTGTATTTGAAAACTGATGCTTTTAACCGAGTGAGTTTTCCTTCATACTCGAGTATAGGATGATATATACTCAACTAAAGGTTCACGTGGTCAAGGACAAGTTTATTGCCTTTAAAATGGTAAGATGGAAAGTTAAACTCCAAATCTTGATCTTAATGGTTTACCATGGTTCTTAAAATGCTAACATCTAGATTCAACAACCTTGATTGGATAGTGATGATGGATAGGCTATGTGGTGAATGTGAGAAAATAAAGAACTAGCAACTTGTACTCAAATACTATGAACACCGTCTCGAAATACGTTGCTTGCATATTAAAGTCCAAGAAACTAATAAAAAAAAACTATGTGACCTTCCTGGCATAAATAATGATTAATAATAGGCAAAGTTGAAATACAGCTCATGTTTTTGAATGCACGCATGCATTCTGCAAAGAACTCTATTTGGATACTCGATAAAGGATGACATGTATTCGAATATAGGTTATTCAAGCTCTAAACTCAAGGTTTAATGAATTTGAGTGGGATGCTATGTACCGAGTATGTTATCCACTATTCATCATGGTTTATAGTTACTATTCATTGAGTTGCTATTCGTTATGGTTTAGGGGTTTGGCTTTTCGGTTTAAGGTCAAGGGTTTTGGGGTTCGACATAGGTTTCCAATACTCAAGTAATATTTTCTTGTATTTGAAAGTGATTTTTACAGAGTGAGTTTTCCTCATACAGAGTATAGGATGATATATACTCAACTAAAGGTAGCATTGGTCAAGGACAAGTTTATTGCCTTTAAAATGGTAAGATGGAAAGTCGATTCCAAATCTTGATCTCGATGGTTTACCATGGTTCTAAATGTCTAGGTTCCTATTTTAAGAATCCAACAACCTTGATTGGATAGTGATGATGGATAGGCTATGTGGTGAATGTGAGAAATAAAGAACTAGCAACTTGTCTTCGAATACTATGAACCAATTCTCAAATTGGTTGTTCCATATAAAATTTAAGAAAACCAATAAAAAAAAACCTATGTGACCTTCCTGGCATAAATACGTGATTAATAATAGGCAAAGTTCAAACTAGGGCTCCATGTTTTTGAATGCACGCATGCATTCTGCAAAGAACTCTATTGGATACTCGAGTATAAGATACATGTATTCGAATATAGGTTATTCAAACTCTCAATAACAGTTTAATGAATTTGAACGTGGATGCTATGTACCGAGTATGTTATCCATTATTCATCATGGTTTATAGTTACTATTCATTGATTGCTATTCAACTTATGGTTTAGGGGTTTGGCTTTTTTTCGGTTTAAGGTCAAGGGTTTTGGGTTCGAGCATAGGTTTCCAATACTCAAGTAATATTTTCTTGTATTTGAAAGTTGGTATTTCAGAATGAGTTTTCCTAAATCTCAGTATAGGATGATATATACTCAACTAAAGGTTCACAAGTTAAGGGCAAGTTTATTCCTTTAAAATGGTAAGTGGAAAGTCAGACCCAAATCTTATCTTAAATCAGTTACCATTGGTTCTAAATGTCTTAGCATGAGTAGAAACAACCTTGATTGGATAGTGATGATGGATAGGCTATGTGGTGAATGTGGAAAAAATAGAAACTAGCAACTTGTACTCGAATACTATAAACCCGTACTAAAGTACGTTGCTTCCAATTATTCAAGTACAAGAAACTAATAAAAAAAAACCTATGTGACCTTCCTGGCATAAATGCGTGATTAATAATAGGCAAAGTTCAAACTAGGGCTCCATGTTTTTGATGCACGCATGTTCTATTGCAAAGAACTCTATTTGGATACTCGAGTATAGGATAACATGTATTCGATATATGGTTATTCATTCTCAACTGAAGGTTTAATAAATTTGAACGTGGGATGCTATGTACAGGATATGTTATCACTCTTCATCATGGTTTATAGTTACTATTCATTGAGTTGCTATTCGTTATGGTTTAGGGGTTTGGCTTTTCGGTTTGCGGTAAGGGTTTTGGGGTTCGAGCATAGGTTTCCAATACTCAAGTAATATTTTCTAGTATTTGAAAGCTGATATTTACAGAGTGAGTTTTCCTCGTACTCGAGTATAGATAATATATACTCAACTAAAGGTTCACATTGGTCAAGGACAAGTTTATTGCCTTTAAAGGGTAAGATGGAAAGTAAGACTCAAAAAATTATTGATCTCGATGGTTTACATTAAACCTGAAAACCTAACATCTTTAAGATAGAGCACCAACCTTGATTGGATAGTGATGATGGATAGGCTATGTGGTGAATGAGAAATAAAGGAACAAGCAACTTGTACTTGAATACTATAGAACCGTACTCGTGCATTGCTTCCAAATTTGAGTCCAAGAAAACTAATAAAAAAACCTATGTGACCTTCCTGGCATAAATACGTGATTAATAATAGGCAAAGTTCAAACTAGGGCTCCATGTTTTGAATGACGCATGCATTCTATTGCAAAGAACTCTATTTGGATACTAACATAGGATGACATGTATTCGAATAGGTTATCAAGCTCTCAGATTTCAGTTTAATGAAATTAAACGTGGATGCTATGCCAATTATGTCTTCACTATCATCATGGTTTATAGTTACTATTCATTAGTCTATTCGTTATGGTTTAGGGGTTTGGCTTTCATTGTGGTCAAAGGTTTTGGGTTAAAGACATAATTTCCAATACTCAGTAATATTTTATATTTGAAAACTGATGCTTTTACAGGAGTGGTCCTCAACTCAAGTATTGGATGATATATACTCAACTAAAGGTTCACAAGTGGTCAAGGACAAGTTTATTGCCTTTAAATTGTAAGATGGAAAGTCAGACTCCAATCTTTGATCTCAATGGTTTGCCATGGTTAAATGTCTAGTGATTCAAGCAGGGAACCTTAATTGGATAGTGATCATGGATAGGCTATGTGGTGAATGTGAGAATAAAGAACTAGCAACTTGTACTCAAATACTATGAACCCAATTCTAAAATCCATGCTCCATATTGGAGTACAAACTAAAATAAAAAAAAACCTATGTGACCTTCCTGGCATAAATCAGTGATTAATAATAGAAAAGTTAAAATTCAGCTCCATGTTTTTGAATGCACGCATGCATTCTATTGAAAGAACTCTATTGGATCTAAGAGTATAGATGACATGTATTCAATATATCATTCACTCTTAACTAACAGTTTAATGAATTTAACTGCAATGCTGTATGTCCCAGGATTATGTGCACTATCATCATGGTTTATAGTTACTATTCATTGAGTTGCTATTCGTTATGGTTTAGGTTTGGCTTTGGGTTAAGGTCAAGGGTTTTGGGGTTCGAGCATAGGTTTCCAATACTCAAATAATATATTCTTGTATTTGAAAACTGATGCTTTTAAAAATAAGTTTTTCCTCATCAAAGAGTATAGGATGATATATACTCAACTAAAGGTTCACAGTGGTCAAGGACAAGTTTATTGCCTTTAAAATGGTAAGATGGAAAGTCAGACTCCAAATCTAATCTTGAATGGTTCATGGTTACTGAAAGTCTAGTCTTTTTAGAGTTCAGACCAACCTTGATTGGATAATGATGATGGATAGGCTATGTGGTGAATGTGAGAAAATAAAGAACTAGCAACTTGTACTCGAATACTATGAACCCAATACTAAATTCAATTGCTTCCCATATTTGAGTCCAGGAAACTAATAAAAAAAACCTATGTGACCTTCCTGGCATAAATACGTGATTAATAATAGGCAAAGTTCAAACTAGGCTCCATGTTTTGAATGCACGCATGCATTCTATTGCAAACTTGGATACTGAGCATAGGATGACATGTATTCTAATATAGGTTATTCAAGCTCTCAACTAACGTTTAATGAATTTGAACGTAGGAAATGCTATGTACCGATATGTTATCCACTACTCATCATTGTTTATAGTTACTATTCATTGAGTTGCTATTCGTTATCGTTTAGGGTTTGGCTTTGGGTTTGCGGTCAAGGGTTTT
>JAMLFY010000001.1:465927-487530 GCA_030441495.1 Dalbergia oliveri
TGGTAAGATGGAAAGTCAAACTTCAAATCTTGATCTTCGATGGTTTACCATGGTTCTAATGTTTGACCTTTCAACAGACCAACCTTGATTGGATAGTGATGATGGATAGGCTATGTGGTGAATGTGAAAAATAAATGAACTAGCAACTTGTACTCGAATACTATGAACCCGTACTCAAGTACGTTGCTTCCATATTCGAGACAAGAAACTAATAAAAAAAAACCTATGTGACCTTCCTGCATAAATACGTGATTAATAATAGGCAAAGTTCAAACTAGGGCTCCATGTTTTTGAATGCACGCATGCATTCTATTGCAAAGAACTCTATTTGGATACTCGAGTATAGGATGACATGTATTCGAATATAGGTTATTCAAGCTCTCAACTAAGAGTTTAATGAATTTGAACGTGGGATGCTATGTACCCGAGTATGTTATCCACTATTCATCATGGTTTATAGTTACTATTCATTGAGTTGCTATTCGTTATGGTTTAGGGGTTTGGCTTTTCGGTTTGCGGTCAAAGGTTTTGGGGTTCGAGCATAGGTTTCCAATACTCAAGTAATATTTTCTTGTATTTGAAAACTGATGCTTTTTACCAGAGTGAGTTTCCTCATACTCGAGTATAGGATGATATATACTCAACTAAAGGTTCAAGTGGTCAAGGACAAGTTTATTGCCTTTAAAATGGTAAGATGGAAAGTCAACTCCAAATCTTGATCTCGATGGTTTACCATGGTTCTTAATGTTGACCGTTTCAGATTAGACCAACCTTGATTGGATAGTGATGATGGATAGGCTATGTGGTGAATGTGAGAAATAAACGAACTAGCAACTTGTATCGAATACTATGAACCCGTACTCGAGTACGTTTTCCCATATTCGAGTACAAGAAACTAATAAAAAAAAACCTATGTGACCTTCCTGGCATAAATACGTGATTAATAATAGGCAAAGTTCAAACTAGGGCTCCATGTTTTTGAATGCACGCATGCATCTATTGCAAAGAACTCTATTTGGATACTCGAGTATAGGATGACATGTATTCGAATATAGGTTATTCAAGCTCTCAACTAACAGTTTAATGAATTTGAACGTGGGATGCTATGTACCGAGTATGTTATCCACTATTCATCATGGTTTATAGTTACTATTCATTGAGTTGCTATTCGTTATGGTTTAGGGGTTTGGCTTTCCGGTTTGCGGTCAAGGGTTTTGGGGTTCGAGCATAGGTTTCCAATACTCAAGTAATATTTTCTTGTATTTGAAAACTGATGCTTTTTACCAGAGTGAGTTTTCCTCATTCTCGTATAGGATGATATATACTCAACTAAAGGTTCATAGTGGTCAAGGACAAGTTTATTGCCTTTAAAATGGTAAGATGGAAAGTCAGGTTTAAATCTTGATCTCGATGGTTTACCATGGTTCTTAATGTTGACTTGTTTCAGATGACCAACCTTGATTGGATAGTGATGATGGATAGGCTATGTGGTGAATGTGAGAAATAAACGAACTAGCAACTTGTACTCGAATACTATGAACCCGTATCGAGTACGTTGCTTCCCATATTTAGTACAAGAAACTAATAAAAACCTATGTGACCTTCCTGCAATATATGATTAATAATAGGCAAAGTTCAAACTAGGGCTCCATGTTTTTGAATGCACGCATGCATTCTATTGCAAAGAACTCTATTTGGATACTCGAGTATAGGATGACATGTATTCGAATATAGGTTATTCAAGCTCTCAACTAACAATTAAGAATTTGAACGTGGGATGCTATGTACCCGAGTATGTTATCCACTATTCATCATGGTTTATAGTTACTATTCATTGAGTTGCTATTCGTTATGGTTTAGGGGTTTGGCTTTTCGTTTGGGAAGGGTTTGGGGTTCAAGCATAGGTTTCCAATACTCAAGTAATATTTTCTTGTATTTGAAAACTGATGCTTTTTACCAGAGTGAGTTTTCCTCATACGAGTATAGGATGATATATACTCAACTAAAGGTTCACAGTGGTCAAGGACAAGTTTATTGCCTTTAAAATGGTAAGATGGAAAGTCAGAATTTCAAATCTTGATCTCGATGGTTTACCATGGTTCTAATGTCTGACCCTTTTATCAGACCAACCTTGATTGGATAGTGATGATGGATAGGCTATGTGGTGAATGTGAGAAAATAAACGAACTAGCAACTTGTACGAATACTATGAACCCATACTCGAGTACGTTGCTTCCCATATTCGAGTACAAGAAACTAATAAAAAAAACCTATGTGACCTTCCTGGCATAAATACGTGATTAATAATAGGCAAAGTTCAAACTAGGGTCCATGTTTTTGAATGCACGCATGCATTCTATTGCAAAGAACTCTATTTGGATACTCAAGTATAGGATGACATGTATTCAAATATAGGTTATTCAAGCTCTCAACTAACAGTTTAATGAATTTGAACGTGGGATGCTATGTACCCGAGTATGTTATCCACTATTCATCATGGTTTATAGTTACTATTCATTGAGTTGCTATTCGTTATGGTTTAGGGGTTTGGCTTTTGCGGTCAAGGGTTTTGGGGTTTAGCATAGGTTTCCAATACTCAAGTAATATTTTCTTGTATTTGAAAACTGATGCTTTTTACCAGAGTGAGTTTTCCTCATCTTAAGTATAGGATGATATATACTTAACTAAAGGTTCACAGGTCAAGGACAAGTTTATTGCCTTTAAAATGGTAAGATGGAAAGTTCAGACTCTAAATCTTGATCTCGATGGTTTACCATGGTTTCTAATGTTTGACCTATTTTACCAGACCAACCTTGATTGGATAGTGATGATGGATAGGCTGTGGTGAATGTGAAAAATAATGAACTAGCAACTTGTACTCGAATACTATGAACCCGTATTTAGTACGTTGCTTCCCATATTCGAGACAAGAAACTAATAAAAAAAAACCTATGTGACCTTCCTGCATAAATACGTGATTAATAATAGGCAAAGTTCAAACTAGGGCTCCATGTTTTGAATGCACGCATGCATTCTATTGCAAAGAACTCTATTTGGATACTCGAGTATAGGATGACATGTATTCGATATAGGTTATTCAAGCTCTCAACTACAGTTTAATGAATTTGAACGTGGATGCTATGTACCGAGTATGTTATCCACTATTCATCATGGTTTATAGTTACTATTCATTGAGTTGCTATTCGTTATGGTTTAGGGGTTTGGCTTTTCGTGCGGTCAAGGGTTTTGGGTTTTAGCATAGGTTTCCAATACTCAAGTAATATTTTCTTGTATTTGAAAACTGATGCTTTTTACCAGTGATTTCCTCATTTCAAGTATAGGATGATATATACTCAACTAAAGGTTCACATGGTCAAGGACAAGTTTATTGCCTTTAAAATGGTAAGATGGAAAGTCAGACTCCAAATCTTATCTCGATGGTTTACCATGGTTCTAATGTCTGACCCGTTTCAGATTAGACCAACCTTGATTGGATAGTGATGATGGATAGGCTATGTGGTGAATGTGAGAATAAACGAATGAACTTGTACTCGAATACTATGAACCCTTGAGTACGTTGCTTCCCATATTTGAGTACAAGAAACTAATAAAAAAAAACTATGTGACCTTCCTGGCATAAATACGTGATTAATAATAGGCAAAGTTCAAACTAGGGCTCCATGTTATTGAATGCACGCATGCATTCTATTGCAAAGAACTCTATTTGGATACTCAGTATAGGATGACATGTATTCGATATAGGTTATTCAAGCTCTCATAACAGTTAATGAATTTGAACGTGGGATTATGTACCCGAGTATGTTATCCACTATTCATCATGGTTTATAGTTACTATTCATTGAGTTGCTATTCGTTATGGTTTAGGGGTTTGGCTTTTCGGCTTGCGATCAAGGGTTTTGGGGTTTTAGCATAGGTTTCCAATACTCAAGATATTTTCTTGTATTTGAAAATGATGCTTTTTACCAGTGAGTTTTCCTTATCTCAAGTATAGGATGATATATACTCAACTAAAGGTTCAATGGTCAAGGACAAGTTTATTGCCTTTAAAAGTAAGATGGAAAGTTAGGTCAAATCTTGATCTCGGTGGTTTACCATGGTTCTGAATGTCTAACCCTTCATCAGACCAACCTTGATTGGATAGTGATGATGGATAGGCTATGTGGTGAATGTGAAAATAAACGAACTAGCAACTTGTACTCGAATACTATGAACCCGTATTCGAGTACGTTGCTTCCCATATTTGAGAACTAATAAAAAAAAACTATGTGACCTTCCTGGCATAAATATGATTAATAATAGGCAAAGTTCAAACTAGGGCTCCATGTTTTTGAATGCACGCATGCATTCTATTGCAAAGAACTCTATTTGGATACTCTAGTATAGGATGACATGTATTTGAATATAGGTTATTCAAGCTCTAACTAAGTTTAATGAATTTAACGTGGGATGCTATGTACCCGAGTATGTTATCCACTATTCATCATGGTTTATAGTTACTATTCATTGAGTTGCTATTCGTTATGGTTTAGGGGTTTGGCTTTTTCGCCTCAAGGGTTTTGGGGTTTGAGCATAGGTTTCCAATACTCAAGTAATATTTTCTTGTATTTGAAAACTGATGCTTTTTACCAGTGAGTTCTCATACTCGAGTATAGGATGATATATATCAACTAAAGGTTCAATGGTCAAGGACAAGTTTATTGCCTTTAAAATGGTAAGATGGAAAGTCAACTCCAAATCTTGATCTCGATGGTTTACCATGGTTCTTGAATGTTCTACCTTCACCAAGACCAACCTTGATTGGATAGTGATGATGGATAGGCTATGTGGTGAATGTGAGAGAAAAACGAACTAGCAACTTGTACTCGAATACTATGAACCCGAATTTTAGACGTTGCTTCCCATATTGAGTACAAGAAACTAATAAAAAAAAACCTATGTGACCTTCCTGGCATAAATACGTGATTAATAATAGGCAAAGTTCAAACTAGGGCTCCATGTTTTTGAATGCACGCATGCATTCTATTGCAAAGAACTCTATTTGGATACTCGAGTATAGGATGACATGTATTCGAATATAGGTTATTCAAGCTCTCAATGAACAGTTTAATGAATTTGAACGTGGGATGCTATGTACCCGAGTATGTTATCCACTATTCATCATGGTTTATAGTTACTATTCATTGAGTTGCTATTCGTTATGGTTTAGGGTTTGGCTTTTCGGTTTGCGGTCAAGGGTTTTGGGGTTCGAGCATAGGTTTCCAATACTCAAGTAATATTTTCTTGTATTTGAAAACTGATGCTTTTTACCAAAGTGAGTTTTCCTCATACTCCAAGTATAGGATGATATATATCAACTAAAGGTTCACAGTGGTCAAGGACAAGTTTATTGCCTTTAAAATGTAAAGATGAAAGTTAGGTTCAAATCTTATCTTGATGTTTACCATGGTTCTAATGTTTTACCTTTCAATTAGGCCAACCTTGATTGGATAGTGATGATGGATAGGCTATGTGGTGAATGTGAAAAAATAAACGAACTAGCAACTGTACTCGAATACTATGAACCCGTACTCAAGAATTGCTTCCCATATTCGAGTACAAGAAACTAAAAAAAAAATGACCTTCCTGCATAAATACGTGATTAATAATAGGCAAAGTTCAAACTAGGGCTCCATGTTTTGAATGCACGCATGCATTCTATTGCAAAGAACTCTATTTGGATACTCGAGTATAGGATGACATGTATTCGATATAGGTTATTCAAGCTCTCAACTAAACTTAATGAAATTGAACGTGGATGCTATGTACCCGAGTATGTTATCCACTATTCATCATGGTTTATAGTTACTATTCATTGAGTTGCTATTCGTTATGGTTTAGGGGTTTGGCTTTTCGGTTTGCGGTCAAGGGTTTTGGGTTTCAAGCATAGGTTTCCAATACTCAAGTAATATTTTCTTGTATTTGAAAACGATGCTTTTTACCAAGTGAGTTTCCTATTCCGAGTATAGGATGATATATACTCAACTAAAGGTTCATAGTGGTCAAGGACAAGTTTATTGCCTTTAAAAATGTAAGATGGAAAACAGAACTCCAAATCTTGATCTCGATGGTTTACCATGGTTCTAATGTTTGACCCTTTCAAATCAGACCAACCTTGATTGGATAGTGATGATGGATAGGCTATGTGGTGAATGTGAAAAATAAACGAACTAGCAACTTACTCGAATACTATGAACCCGTACTCAAGTACGTTGCTTCCATATTCGAGTACAAGAAACTAATAAAAAAAAACCTATGTGACCTTCCTGCATAAATACGTGATTAATAATAGGCAAAGTTCAAACTAGGGCTCCATGTTTTTGAATGCACGCATGCATTCTATTGCAAAGAACTCTATTTGGATACTCGAGTATAGGATGACATGTATTCGAATATAGGTTATTCAAGCTCTCAACTAACAGTTAATGAATTTGAACGTGGATGCTATGTACCCAGTATGTTATCCACTATTCATCATGGTTTATAGTTACTATTCATTGAGTTGCTATTCGTTATGGTTTAGGGTTTGGCTTTTCGGTTGCGGTCAAGGGTTTTGGGGTTCAAGCATAGGTTTCCAATACTCAAGTAATATTTCTTGTATTTGAAAACTGATGCTTTACCAGAGTGAGTTTCCTCATACTCGAGTATAGGATGATATATACTCAACTAAAGGTTCAGGTGGTCAAGGACAAGTTTATTGCCTTTAAAATGGTAAGATGGAAAGTCAGACTCCAAATCTTGATCTCGATGGTTTACCATGGTTCTTGTTAAATCCACCTGTTCAGATTAGACCAACCTTGATTGGATAGTGATGATGGATAGGCTATGTGGTGAATGTGAGAAAATAAACGAACTAGCAACTTGTACTCGAATACTATGAACCCTTAAATTCGAGACGTTGCTTCCCATATTCGAGTACAAGAAACTAATAAAAAAAACCTATGTGACCTTCCTGGCATAAATACGTGATTAATAATAGGCAAAGTTCAAACTAGGGCTCCATGTTTTTGAATGCACGCATGCATTCTATTGCAAAGAACTCTATTTGGATACTCGAGTATAGGATGACATGTATTCAATATAGGTTATTCAAGCTCTCAATAACAGTTAATGAATTTGAACGTGGGATGCTATGTACCCGAGTATGTTATCCACTATTCATCATGGTTTATAGTTACTATTCATTGAGTTGCTATTCGTTATGGTTTAGGGTTTGGCTTTTCGGTTTGCGGTCAAGGGTTTTGGGTTCGAGCATAGGTTTCCAATACTCAAGTAATATTTTCTTGTATTTGAAAACTGATGTTTTTTGAGGAGTGAGTTTTCCTCATACTGGAGTATAGGATGATATATACTCCAAATCTTGATCTCTATGGTTTACCATGGTTCCTAATGTCTGACCTTCAATCAGACCAACCTTGATTGGATAGTGATGATGGATAGGCTATGTGGTGAATGTGAGAAAATAAACGAACTAGCAACTTGTACTCGAATACTATGAACCCGTACTCGAGTACGTTGCTTCCCATATTCGAGTACAAGAAACTAATAAAAAAAAACCTATGTGACCTTCCTGGCATAAATACGTGATTAATAATAGGCAAAGTTCAAAAATGTATGTGCACATGTTTTTGAATGCACGCATGCATTTGTTTGCAAAGAACTCTTATTTGGACAGATTTCGAGTATAGGATGACTATGTACCCGAGTATGTTATCCACTATTCATCATGGTTTATAGTTACTATTCATTGAGTTGCTATTCGTTATGGTTTAGGGTTTGGCTTTTCGTTTGCGGTCAAGGGTTTTGGGGTTCGAGCATAGGTTTCCAATACTCAAGTAATATTTTCTTGTATTTGAAAACTGATGCTTTTTACCAGAGTGAGTTTTCCCTCATATCGAGTATAGGATGATATATACTCAACTAAAGGTTCACATGGTCAAGGACAAGTTTATTGCCTTTAAAATGGTAAGATGGAAAGTCAGACTCCAAATCTTGATCTCGATGGTTTACCATGGTTCTAATGTTTGACCTATTTTGACCAGACCAACCTTGATTGGATAGTGATGATGGATAGGCTATGTGGTGAATGTGAGAAAATAAACGAACTAGCAACTTGTACTCGAATACTATGAACCCGAATTCGAGTACGTTGCTTCCCATATTGAGTACAAGAAACTAATAAAAAAAAACCTATGTGACCTTCCTGCATAAATACGTGATTAATAATAGGCAAAGTTCAAACTAGGGCTCCATGTTTTGAATGCACGCATGCATTCTATTGCAAAGAACTCTATTTGGATACTCGAGTATAGGATGACATGTATTCGAATATAGGTTATTCAAGCTCTCACTAGTTAATGAATTGAACGTGGATGCTATGTACCCGAGTATGTTATCCACTATTCATCATGGTTTATAGTTACTATTCATTGAGTTGCTATTCGTTATGGTTTAGGGGTTTGGCTTTCCGCTTTAAATTAGTTTTGGGGTTCGAGCATAGGTTTCCAATACTCAAGTAATATTTTCTTGTATTTGAAAACTGATGCTTTTTACCAGAGTGAGTTTTCCTCATACTGAGTATAGGATGATATATATATCAACTAAAGGTTCACAATGGTCAAGGACAAGTTTATTGCCTTTAAAATTAAGATGGAAAGTGACTTCAAATCTTGATCTCTATGGTTTACCATGGTTCTAATGTCTTGCCCTGTCAAGACAGACCAACCTTGATTGGATAGTGATGATGGATAGGCTATGTGGTGAATGTGAGAAATAAACAACTAGCAACTTGTACTCGAATACTATGAACCGTACTCGAGACGTTGCTTCCCATATTTGAGTACAAGAAACTAATAAAAAACCTATGTGACCTTCCTGCATAAATACGTGATTAATAATAGGCAAAGTTCAAACTAGGGCTCCATGTTTTTGAATGCACGCATGCATTCTATTGCAAAGAACTCTATTTGGATACTCAGTATAGGATGACATGTATTCGAATATAGGTTATTCAAGCTCTCAACTAACAAGTTAATGAATTTGAACGTGGGATGCTATGTACCCGAGTATGTTATCCACTATTCATCATGGTTTATAGTTACTATTCATTGAGTTGCTATTCGTTATGGTTTAGGGGTTTGGCTTTTCGGCTTTAATCAGTTTTGGGGTTTCGAGCATAGGTTTCCAATACTCAAGTAATATTTTCTGTATTTGAAAATGATGCTTTACTAGGAGTGAGTTTTCCTCATACCGAGTATAGGATGATATATATCAACTAAAGGTTCACAGTGGTCAAGGACAAGTTTATTGCCTTTAAAATGGTAAGATGGAAAGTCAAACTCCAAATCTTGATCTCATGGTTTACCATGGTTCTAATGTTTGACCTATTTCAGACTAAGACCAACCTTGATTGGATAGTGATGATGGATAGGCTATGTGGTGAATGTGAAAATAAACGAACAGCAACTTGTACTTTAATACTATGAACCCGCAATTTTAGAATTGTTGCTTCCCATATTTGAGTACAAGAAACATAAAAAACCTATGTGACCTTCCTGGCATAAATACGTGATTAATAATAGGCAAAGTTCAAACTAGGGCTCCATGTTTTTGAATGCACGCATGCATTCTATTGCAAAGAACTCTATTTGGATACTCGAGTATAGGATGACATGTATTCGAATATAGGTTATTCAAGCTCTCACTAAGTAGTTAATGAATTTGAACGTGGGATGCTATGTACCCGAGTATGTTATCCACTATTCATCATGGTTTATAGTTACTATTCATTGAGTTGCTATTCGTTATGGTTTAGGGGTTTGGCTTTTCGGTTTGCGATTGTTTTGGGGTTTGAGCATAGGTTTCCAATACTCAAGTAAATTTTCTTGTATTTGAAAACTGATGCTTTTTACCAGAGTGAGTTTTCCTCATTTCTAAGATAGGATGATATATACTCAACTAAAGGTTCATAGTGGTCAAGGACAAGTTTATTGCCTTTAAAATGGTAAGATGGAAAGTCAGACTCCAAATCTTGATCTCGATGGTTTACCATGGTTCTGAAATGTTGACCTTCCATCAGACCAACCTTGATTGGATAGTGATGATGGATAGGCTATGTGGTGAAGTGAGAAAATAAACGAACTAGCAACTGTACTCGAATACTATGAACCCGTATTTCGAGTACGTTGCTTCCCATATTCGAGTACAAGAAACTAATAAAAAAAAACCTATGTGACCTTCCTGCATAAATACGTGATTAATAATAGGCAAAGTTCAAACTAGGGCTCCATGTTTTTGAATGCACGCATGCATTCTATTGCAAAGAACTCTATTGGATACTCGAGTATAGGATGACATGTATTCGAATATAGGTTATTCAAGCTCTCACTAGTTTAATGAATTTGAACGTGGATGCTATGTACCGAGTATGTTATCCACTATTCATCATGGTTTATAGTTACTATTCATTGAGTTGCTATTCGTTATGGTTTAGGGTTTGGCTTTTCGGTGGTCAAGGGTTTTGGGTTTGAGCATAGGTTTCCAATACTCAAGTAATATTTTCTTGTATTTGAAAACTGATGCTTTTTACCAGAGTGAGTTTTCCTTTACTGAGTATAGGATGATACTCAACTAAAGGTTCACAGTGGTCAAGGACAAGTTTATTGCCTTTAAAATGGTAAGATGGAAAGTCAGACTCCAAATCTTGATCTCTGGTTTACCATGGTTCTTAATGTTTGACATGTTTCAACCAGACCAACCTTGATTGGATAGTGATGATGGATAGGCTATGTGGTGAATGTGAGAAAATAAATGAACTAGCAACTTGTACTCGAATACTATGAACCCGTATCAAGTACGTTGCTTCCCATATTCGAGTACAAGAAACTAATAAAAAAAAACCTATGTGACCTTCCTGCATAAATACGTGATTAATAATAGGCAAAGTTCAAACTAGGGCTCCATGTTTTTGAATGCACGCATGCATTCTATTGCAAAGAACTCTATTTGGATACTCGAGTATAGGATGACATGTATTCGAATATAGGTTATTCAAGCTCTCAATGAACAGTTAATGAATTTGAACGTGGGATGCTATGTACCCGAGTATGTTATCCACTATTCATCATGGTTTATAGTTACTATTCATTGAGTTGCTATTCGTTATGGTTTAGGGTTTGGCTTTTTTTGCGGTCAAGGGTTTTGGGTTTGAGCATAGGTTTCAATACTCAAGTAATATTTTCTTGTATTTGAAAACTAATGCTTTTTACCAGAGTGAGTTTTCCTCATATTTCGAGTATAGGATGATATATACTCAACTAAAGGTTCACAGTGGTCAAGGACAAGTTTATTGCCTTTAAAATGGTAAGATGGAAAGTCAGACTCCAAATCTTGATCTCGATGGTTTACCATGGTTCTGAATGTCTGACCTTCAGATTAGACCAACCTTGATTGGATAGTGATGATGGATAGGCTATGTGGTGAATGTGAGAAAATAACGAACTAGCAACTTGTACTCGAATACTATGAACCCGTACTTTAGACGTTGCTTCCCATATTCGAGTACAAGAAACTAATAAAAAAAAACCTATGTGACCTTCCTGGCATAAATACGTGATTAATAATAGGCAAAGTTCAAACTAGGGCTCCATGTTTTGAATGCACGCATGCATTCTATTGCAAAGAACTCTATTTGGATACTCAGTATAGGATGACATGTATTCGAATATAGGTTATTCAAGCTCTCAACTAACAGTTTAATGAATTTGAACGTGGGATGCTATGTACCGAGTATGTTATCCACTATTCATCATGGTTTATAGTTACTATTCATTGAGTTGCTATTCGTTATGGTTTAGGGTTTGGCTTTTCGGTTTGCCTCAAGGGTTTTGGGGTTTGAGCATAGGTTTCCAATACTCAAGTAATATTTTCTTGTATTTGAAAACTTATGCTTTTTACTAGAGTGAGTTTTCCTCATACTCGAGTATAGGATGATATATATCTCAACTAAAGGTTCACAGTGGTCAAGGACAAGTTTATTGCCTTTAAAATGTAAGATGGAAAGTCACTCCAAATCTTGATCTCATGGTTTACCATGGTTCTAATGTTTGACCTTCAAATTAGACAACCTTGATTGGATAGTGATGATGGATAGGCTATGTGGTGAATGTGAGAAAATAAACGAACTAGCAACTTGTACCAATACTATGAACCCGTAATTTAGTACGTTGCTTCCCATATTCGAGTACAAGAAACTAATAAAAAAAAACCTATGTGACCTTCCTGCATAAATACGTGATTAATAATAGGCAAAGTTCAAACTAGGGCTCCATGTTTTTGAATGCACGCATGCATTCTATTGCAAAGAACTCTATTTGGATACTCGAGTATAGGATGACATGTATTCGAATATAGGTTATTCAAGCTCTCAACTAACAGTTTAATGAATTTGAACGTGGGATGCTATGTACCCGAGTATGTTATCCACTATTCATCATGGTTTATAGTTACTATTCATTGAGTTGCTATTCGTTATGGTTTAGGGGTTTGGCTTTTCGTTTGCGGTCAAGGGTTTTGGGGTTCGAGCATAGGTTTCCAATACTCAAGTAATATTTTCTTGTATTTGAAAACTGATGCTTTTTAAGAGTGAGTTTTCCTCATACTCGAGTATAGGATGATATATACTCAACTAAAGGTTCACAGTGGTCAAGGACAAGTTTATTGCCTTTAAAATGGTAAGATGGAAAGTCAACTCAAATCTTGATCTCGATGGTTTACCATGGTTCTAATGTTTACCTTCAGACAAGACCAACCTTGATTGGATAGTGATGATGGATAGGCTATGTGGTGAATGTGAGAAATAAACGAACTAGCAACTTGTACTCGAATACTATGAACCCGTATCGAGTACGTTGCTTCCCATATTCGAGTACAAGAAAAATAAAAAAAAACCTATGTGACCTTCCTGGCATAAATACGTGATTAATAATAGGCAAAGTTCAAACTAGGGCTCCATGTTTTTGAATGCACGCATGCATTCTATTGCAAAGAACTCTATTTGGATACTCGAGTATAGGATGACATGTATTCGAATATAGGTTATTCAAGCTCTCAACTAAGGTTAATGAATTTGAACGGGATGCTATGTACCCGAGTATGTTATCCACTATTCATCATGGTTTATAGTTACTATTCATTGAGTTGCTATTCGTTATGGTTTAGGGGTTTGGCTTTTCGTTTGCGGTCAAGGGTTTTGGGGTTTGAGCATAGGTTTCCAATACTCAAGTAATATTTTCTTGTATTTGAAAACTTATGCTTTTTACCAGAGTGAGTTTTCCTCATACTCAGTATAGGATGATATATACTCAACTAAAGGTTCACAGTGGTCAAGGACAAGTTTATTGCCTTTAAAATGGTAAGATGGAAAGTCAGAACTCCAAATCTTGATCTCGATGGTTTACCATGGTTCTAATGTCTAACCTTTAACCAAACATTTAACCTTGATTGGATGAGATGATGGATAGGCTATGTGGTGAATGTGAAATAATCAACTAGCAACTTGTACTCGAATACTATGAACCCGTACTCGAGACGTTGCTTCCCATATTCGAGTACAAGAAACTAATAAAAAAAAACCTATGTGACCTTCCTGCATAAATACGTGATTAATAATAGGCAAAGTTCAAACTAGGGCTCCATGTTTTTGAATGCACGCATGCATTCTATTGCAAAGAACTCTATTTGGATACTCGAGTATAGGATGACATGTATTCGAATATAGGTTATTCAAGCTCTCAATAACAGTTTAATGAATTTGAATGGGATGCTATGTACCCAGTATGTTATCCACTATTCATCATGGTTTATAGTTACTATTCATTGAGTTGCTATTCGTTATGGTTTAGGGGTTTGGCTTTCGGTTTGCGGTCAAGGGTTTTGGGGTTCGAGCATAGGTTTCCAATACTCAAGTAATATTTTCTTGTATTTGAAAACTGATGCTTTTTACCAGAGTGAGTTTTCCTCATATTCAGTATAGGATGATATATACTCAACTAAAGGTTCATATGGTCAAGGACAAGTTTATTGCCTTTAAAATGGTAAGATGGAAAGTCAATAACTTCAAATCTTGATCTCGATGGTTTACCAGTTCGAATGTCTGACCCGTTTCAGATTAGACCAACCTTGATTGGATAGTTGATGGATAGGCTATGTGGTGAATGTGAAAATAAACGAACTAGCAACTTGTACTCGATACTATGAACCCGTACTCGAGTACGTTGCTTCCCATATTCGAGTACAAGAAACTAATAAAAAAAAACCTATGTGACCTTCCTGCATAAATACGTGATTAATAATAGGCAAAGTTCAAACTAGGGCTCCATGTTTTTGAATGCACGCATGCATTCTATTGCAAAGAACTCTATTTGGATACTCGAGTATAGGATGACATGTATTCGAATATAGGTTATTCAAGCTCTCAACTAACAGGTTAATGAATTTGAAATGGGATGCTATGTACCCGAGTATGTTATCCACTATTCATCATGGTTTATAGTTACTATTCATTGAGTTGCTATTCGTTATGGTTTAGGGGTTTGGCTTTTCGGTTTGTGGTCAAGGGTTTTGGGTTTTCAGCATAGGTTTCCAATACTCAAGTAATATTTTCTTGTATTTGAAAACTGATGCTTTTTACCAAGTGAGTTTTCCTATACTCCAGAGATGATATATACTCAACTAAAGGTTCACAGTGGTCAAGGACAAGTTTATTGCCTTTAAAATGGTAAGATGGAAAGTCAGGACTTCAAATCTTGATCTCGATGGTTTACCATGGTTCTAATGTCTAACCTTCAGATTAGACCAACCTTGATTGGATAGTGATGATGGATAGGCTATGTGGTGAATGTGAAAATAAACGAATAGCAACTTGTACTCGAATACTATGAACCCGTACCGAGTACGTTGCTTCCCATATTCGAGTACAAGAAACTAATAAAAAAAAACCTATGTGACCTTCCTGCATAAATACGTGATTAATAATAGGCAAAGTTCAAACTAGGGCTCCATGTTTTTGAATGCACGCATGCATTCTATTGCAAAGAACTCTATTTGGATACTCGAGTATAGGATGACATGTATTCGAATATAGGTTATTCAAGCTCTCAACTAACAGTTTAATGAATTTGAATGGGATGCTATGTACCCGAGTATGTTATCCACTATTCATCATGGTTTATAGTTACTATTCATTGAGTTGCTATTCGTTATGGTTTAGGGGTTTGGCTTTTCGGTTTGCCTTAAGGGTTTTGGGGTTCGAGCATAGGTTTCCAATACTCAAGTAATATTTTCTTGTATTTGAAAACTGATGCTTTTTACCAGAGTGAGTTTTCCTCATATCTCGAGATAGGATGATATATACTCAACTAAAGGTTCACAGTGGTCAAGGACAAGTTTATTGCCTTTAAAACTAAGATGGAAAGTCAGACTTCAAATCTTGATCTCGATGGTTTACCATGGTTCTGAATGTCTAACCTTCAGATTAGACCAACCTTGATTGGATAGTGATGATGGATAGGCTATGTGGTGAATGTGAGAAATAAACGAACTAGCAACTTGTACTCATACTATGAACCCGTATTTTTAGTACGTTGCTTCCCATATTTGAGTACAAGAAACTAATAAAAAAAAACCTATGTGACCTTCCTGGCATAAATACGTGATTAATAATAGGCAAAGTTCAAACTAGGGCTCCATGTTTTGAATGCACGCATGCATTCTATTGCAAAGAACTCTATTTGGATACTCGAGTATAGGATGACATGTATTCGAATATAGGTTATTCAAGCTCTCAACTAACAGTTAATGAATTTGAACGTGGGATGCTATGTACCCGAGTATGTTATCCACTATTCATCATGGTTTATAGTTACTATTCATTGAGTTGCTATTCGTTATGGTTAGGGGTTTGGCTTTTCGGTTTGCGGTCAAGGGTTTTGGGGTTCAAGCATAGGTTTCCAATACTCAAGTAATATTTCTTGTATTTGAAAACTGATGCTTTTTACCAGAGTGAGTTTTCCTCATACTCGAGTATAGGATGATATATACTCAACTAAAGGTTCAAGTGGTCAAGGACAAGTTTATTGCCTTTAAAATGGTAAGATGGAAAGTCACTTTAATCTGATCTTGATGGTTTACCATGGTTTGAATGTTTACCTTCAGATCAGACCAACCTTGATTGGATAGTGATGATGGAAGGCTATGTGGTGAATGTGAGAAAATAAACGACTAGCAACTTGTACTCGATACTATGCCCAAATTTTAGACGCCTTCCCATATTCGAGTACAAGAAACTAAAAAAAAAAAACCTATGTGACCTTCCTGCATAAATACGTGATTAATAATAGGCAAAGTTCAAACTAGGGCTCCATGTTTTTGAATGCACGCATGCATTCTATTGCAAAGAACTCTATTTGGATACTCAAGTATAGGATGACATGTATTCAATATAGGTTATTCAAGCTCTCAACTAAGTTTAAAATTTGAACGTGGATGCTATGTACCCGAGTATGTTATCCACTATTCATCATGGTTTATAGTTACTATTCATTGAGTTGCTATTCGTTATGGTTTAGGGGTTTGGCTTTTCGGTTTGCGGTTAAGGGTTTTGGGGTTCATAGGTTTCCAATACTCAAGTAATATTTTCTTGTATTTGAAAATGTGGCTTTTAACCAGAGTGAGTTTTCCTCATCTCAGTATAGGATGATATATACTCAACTAAAGGTTCATATGGTCAAGGACAAGTTTATTGCCTTTAAAATGGTAAGATGGAAAGTCAGACTCCAAATCTTGATCTCGATGGTTTACCATGGTTCTGATGTCTGACCTTTCAGATTAGACCAACCTTGATTGGATAGTGATGATGGATAGGCTATGTGGTGAATGTGAGAAATAATGAACTAGCAACTTGTACTCGAATACTATGAACCCTTACTCGAGACGTTGCTTTCATATTCGAGTACAAGAAACTAATAAAAAAAAAACCTATGTGACCTTCCTGGCATAAATACGTGATTAATAATAGGCAAAGTTCAAACTAGGGCTCCATGTTTTTGAATGCACGCATGCATTCTGCAAAGAACTCTATTTGGATACTCGAGTATAGGATGACATGTATTCGAATATAGGTTATTCAAGCTCTCAACTAGTAATGAATTTGAACGTGGGATGCTATGTACCGAGTATGTTATCCACTATTCATCATGGTTTATAGTTACTATTCATTGAGTTGCTATTCGTTATGGTTTAGGGGTTTGGCTTTTCTGTTTTCGGTCAAGGGTTTTGGGTTTTAGCATAGGTTTCCAATACTCAAGTAATATTTTCTTGTATTGAAAAATCTATGCTTTTTATGAGAGAGTTTTCCTCACTCTAAGTATAGGATGATATATACTCAACTAAAGGTTCACAGTGGTCAAGGACAAGTTTATTGCCTTTAAAATGGTAAGATGGAAAGTCGAACTCCAAATCTTGATCTCGATGGTTTACCATGGTTTTGAATGTTTTACCTTTTCAGATTAGACCAACCTTGATTGGATAGTGATGATGGATAGGCTATGTGGTGAATGTGAGAAATAAACGAACAAGCAACTTGTACTCGAATACTATGAACCCGTACTTAAAGTACGTTGCTTCCCATATTCGAGTACAAGAAACTATAAAAAAAAACCTATGTGACCTTCCTGCATAAATACGTGATTAATAATAGGCAAAGTTCAAACTAGGGCTCCATGTTTTGAATGCACGCATGCATTCTATTGCAAAGAACTCTATTTGGATACTCGAGTATAGGGATGACATGTACCGAGTATGTTATCCACTATTCATCATGGTTTATAGTTACTATTCATTGAGTTGCATTCATTATGGTTTAGGGGTTTGGCTTTTCGTTTGCGGTCAAGGGTTTTGGGTTTTTAGCATAGGTTTCCAATACTCAAGTAATAATTTCTTGTATTTGAAAACTTATGCTTTTTACCAGAGTGAGTTTTCCTCATATTTAGTATAGGATGATATATCTCAACTAAAGGTTCACAGTGGTCAAGGACAAGTTTATTGCCTTTAAAATAAGATGGAAAGTCAGACTTCCAAATCTTGATCTCGATGGTTTACCATGGTTCTTAATGTTTGACCCGTCTTCAGACCAGACCAACCTTGATTGGATAGTGATGATGGATAGGCTATGTGGTGAATGTGAAACAATGATGCAATATGAACGAACCCGTACTCCAAGTACGTTGCTTCCCATATTCAGAGAAACTAATAAAAAAAAACCTATGTGACCTTCCTGCATAAATACGTGATTAATAATAGGCAAAGTTCAAACTAGGGCTCCATGTTTTTGAATGCACATGCATCTATTGCAAAGAACTCTATTTGGATACTCGAGTATAGGATGACATGTATTCGATATAGGTTATTCAAGCTCTCACTAACAGTTAATGAATTTGAATGGGATGCTATGTACCCGAGTATGTTATCCACTATTCATCATGGTTTATAGTTACTATTCATTGAGTTGCTATTCGTTATGGTTTAGGGTTTGGCTTTTCTTTGCGATCAAGGGTTTTGGGGTTCCAGCATAGGTTTCCAATACTCAAGTAATATTTTCTTGTATTTGAAAACTGATGCTTTTTACCAGAGTGAGTTTTCCTCATATCTCGAGTATAGGATGATATATACTCAACTAAAGGTTCACAGTGGTCAAGGACAAGTTTATTGCCTTTAAAATGGTAAGATGGAAAGTCAGACTCCAAATCTTGATCTCGATGGTTTACCATGGGTTCTAATGTCTGACCGTTTCACAATTAGACCAACCTTGATTGGATAGTGATGATGGATAGGCTATGTGGTGAATGTGAGAAAATAAACGACTAGCAACTTGTACTCGAATACTATGAACCCGAATTCGAGACGTTGCTTCCCATATTCGAGTACAAGAAACTAATAAAAAAAAACCTATGTGACCTTCCTGCATAAATACGTGATTAATAATAGGCAAAGTTCAAACTAGGGCTCCATGTTTTTGATGCACGCATGCATTCTATTGCAAAGAACTTATTTGGATACTCGAGTATAGGATGACATGTATTCGAATATAGGTTATTCAAGCTCTCAACTAACAGTTGAATGAATTTGAACGTGGGATGCTATGTACCCGAGTATGTTATCCACTATTCATCATGGTTTATAGTTACTATTCATTGAGTTGCTATTCGTTATGGTTTAGGGTTTGGCTTTTCGGTTTGCGATCAAGGGTTTTGGGGTTCGAGCATAGGTTTCCAATACTCAAGTAATATTTTCTTGTATTTGAAAACTGATGCTTTTTACCTTGAGTTTTCCTCATACGAGTATAGGATGATATATACTCAACTAAAGGTTCACAGTGGTCAAGGACAAGTTTATTGCCTTTAAAATGGTAAGATGGAAAGTCAAGACTCAAATCTTATCTCGATGGTTTACCATGGTTCTAATTTGACCCTTTTCATCTCAGACCAACCTTGATTGGATAGTGATGATGGATAGGCTATGTGGTGAATGTGAGAAAAAAACGAACTAGCAACTTGTACTCAAATATATGAACCCGTAATTCGAGTACGTTGCTTCCCATATTTTGAGTACAAGAAACTAATAAACCTATGTGACCTTCCTGGCATAAATACGTGATTAATAATAGGCAAAGTTCAAACTAGGGCTCCATGTTGAATGCATCATGCATTTATTGCAAAGAACTCTATTTGGATACTCAAGTATAGGATGACATGTATTCGAATATAGGTTATTCAAGCTCTCAATAACAGTGAATGAATTTGAACGCTGAGTGTATAATACTTGAGTATGCATTATATCATTGAACTTGGATATATATACCCGAGTATGTTATCCACTATTCATCATTTATAGTTACTATTCATTGAGTTGCTATTCGTTATGGTTTAGGGGTTTGGCTTTTCCCTTGGTCAAGGGTTTTGGGGTTCAAGCATAGGTTTCCAATACTCAAGTAATATTTTCTTGTATTTGAAAACTGATGCTTTTTACCAGAGTGAGTTTCCTCATACTCAGTATAGGATGATATATACTCAACTAAAGGTTCACAGTGGTCAAGGACAAGTTTATTGCCTTTAAAAGGTAAGATGGAAAGTCAAGCTCCAAATCTTGATCTCGATGGTTTACCATGGTTCTGAATGTTTACCCTTCTACCAAGACCAACCTTGATTGGATAGTGATGATGGATAGGCTATGTGGTGAATGTGAAAAAATAAATGAACTAGCAACTTGTACTCGAATACTATGAACCCGACCGAGTACGTTGCTTCCCATATTCGAGTACAAGAAACTAATAAAAAAAACCTATGTGACCTTCCTGGCATAAATACGTGATTAATAATAGGCAAAGTTCAAACTAGGGTCCATGTTTTGAATGCACGCATGCATTTATTGCAAAGAACTCTATTTGGATACTCGAGTATAGGATGACATGTATTCGAATATAGGTTATTCAAGCTTTCAACTAGCTAAGAAATTTGAACGTGGATGCTATGTACCCGAGTATGTTATCCACTATTCATCATGGTTTATAGTTACTATTCATTGAGTTGCTATTCGTTATGGTTTAGGGGTTTGGCTTTCCGTTTCCGGTCAAGGGTTTTGGGGTTCAAGCATAGGTTTCCAATACTCAAGTAATAATTTCTTGTATTTGAAAACGATGCTTTTTACCAGAGTGAGTTTTCCTCATCTCGAGTATAGGATGATATATACTCAACTAAAGGTTCACAGTGGTCAAGGACAAGTTTATTGCCTTTAAAATGGTAAGATGGAAAGTCAGACTCCAAATCTTGATCTCGATGGTTTACCATGGTTCTGAATGTTTGACCCGTTTTATCTCAGACCAACCTTGATTGGATAGTGATGATGGATAGGCTATGTGGTGAATGTGAGGAATAATCAGGAAATTGTACTCGAATACTATGAACCCGTACTCGAGTACGTTGCTTCCCATATTCGAGTACAAGAAACTAATAAAAAAAACCTATGTGACCTTCCTGGCATAAATACGTGATTAATAATAGGCAAAGTTCAAACTAGGGCTCCATGTTTTGAATGCACGCATGCATTCTATTGCAAAGAACTCTATTTGGATACTCGAGTATAGGATGACATGTATTCGAATATAGGTTATTCAAGCTCTCACTAACAGTTAATGAATTTGAACGTGGGATGCTATGTACCCGAGTATGTTATCCACTATTCATCATGGTTTATAGTTACTATTCATTGAGTTGCTATTCGTTATGGTTTAGGGGTTTGGCTTTTCGTTTGCGGTCAAGGGTTTTGGGGTTCGAGCATAGGTTTCCAATACTCAAGTAATATTTTCTTGTATTTGAAAACTGATGCTTTTTACCAGTGAGTTTCTCATATTTCTAGTATAGGATATATATACTCAACTAAAGGTTCACAGTGGTCAAGGACAAGTTTATTGCCTTTAAAATGGTAGATGGAAAG
>JAMLFY010000001.1:488030-539030 GCA_030441495.1 Dalbergia oliveri
TCGAGTATAGGATGACATGTATTCGAATATAGGTTATTCAAGCTCTCAACTAACAGTTAATGAATTTGAACGTGGGATGCTATGTACCCGAGTATGTTATCCACTATTCATCATGGTTTATAGTTACTATTCATTGAGTTGCTATTCGTTATGGTTTAGGGGTTTGGCTTTTGGTTTGCGGTCAAGGGTTTTGGGGTTCGAGCATAGGTTTCCAATACTCAAGTAATATTTTCTTGTATTTGAAAACTGATGCTTTTTACCAAGAGTGAGTTTTCCTCATACTCGAGTATAGGATGATATATACTCAACTAAAGGTTCACAGTGGTCAAGGACAAGTTTATTGCCTTTAAAATGGTAAGATGGAAAGTCAAACTCCAAATCTTGATCTCGATGGTTTACCATGGTTCTGAATGTCTACCTTCAGATAGACCAACCTTGATTGGATAGTGATGATGGATAGGCTATGTGGTGAATGTGAGAAAAAAAATAACAACTTGTACTCGAATACTATGAACCCGTATCGAGTACGTTGCTTCCCATATTTGAGTACATGAAACTAATAAAAAAAAACCTATGTGACCTTCCTGGCATAAATACGTGATTAATAATAGGCAAAGTTCAAACTAGGGCTCCATGTTTTTGAATGCACGCATGCATTCTATTGCAAAGAACTCTATTTGGATACTCGAGTATAGGATGACATGTATTCGAAATAGGTTATTCAAGCTCTCAACTAACATTTAATGAATTTGAACGTGGGATGCTATGTACCCGAGTATGTTATCCACTATTCATCATGGTTTATAGTTACTATTCATTGAGTTGCTATTCGTTATGGTTTAGGGGTTTGGCTTTTCGTTTGCGGTCAAGGGTTTTGGGGTTCGAGCATAGGTTTCCAATACTCAAGTAATATTTTCTTGTATTTGAAAACTGATGCTTTTTACCAGAGTGAGTTTTCCTCATACTCGAGTATAGGATGATATATACTCAACTAAAGGTTCACAGTGGTCAAGGACAAGTTTATTGCCTTTAAAATGGTAAGATGGAAAGTCAGACTCCAAATCTTGATCTCGATGGTTTACCATGGCTTGAATGTTTACCCTGTTTCAGATTAGACCAACCTTGATTGGATAGTGATGATGGATAGGCTATGTGGTGAATGTGAGAAAAGAAACGAACTAGCAACTTGTACTGAATACTATGAACCCGTACTCGAGTACGTTGCTTCCCATTTTCAAGTACATGAAACTAATAAAAAAAAACCTATGTGACCTTCCTGGCATAAATACGTGATTAATAATAGGCAAAGTTCAAACTAGGGCTCCATGTTTTTGAATGCACGCATGCATTCTATTGCAAAGAACTCTATTTGGATACTCAAGTATAGGATGACATGTATTCGAATATAGGTTATTCAAGCTCTAAACTAACAATTGAATGAATTTGAACGTGGGATGCTATGTACCCGAGTATGTTATCCACTATTCATCATGGTTTATAGTTACTATTCATTGAGTTGCTATTCGTTATGGTTTAGGGGTTTGGCTTTTCGGTTTGCGGTCAAGGGTTTTGGGGTTCGAGCATAGGTTTCCAATACTCAAGTAATATTTTCTTGTATTTGAAAACTGATGCTTTTTACCAGAGTGAGTTTTCCTCATACTCGAGTATAGGATGATATATACTCAACTAAAGGTTCACAGTGGTCAAGGACAAGTTTATTGCCTTTAAAATGGTAAGATGGAAAGTCAGACTCCAAATCTTGATCTCGATGGTTTACCATGGTTCTATGTCTGACCTATTCAGATAGACCAACCTTGATTGGATAGTGATGATGGATAGGCTATGTGGTGAATGTGAGAAGAAACGAACTAGCAACTTGTACTCGAATACTATGAACCCGTACTCGAGTACGTTGCTTCCCATATTCAAGTACATGAAACTAATAAAAAAAACCTATGTGACCTTCCTGGCATAAATACGTGATTAATAATAGGCAAAGTTCAAACTAGGGCTCCATGTTTTTGAATGCACGCATGCATTCTATTGCAAAGAACTCTATTTGGATACTCGAGTATAGGATGACATGTATTCGAATATAGGTTATTCAAACTAAGAATTTAATGAATTTGAACGTGGGATGCTATGTACCCGAGTATGTTATCCACTATTCATCATGGTTTATAGTTACTATTCATTGAGTTGCTATTCGTTATGGTTTAGGGGTTTGGCTTTTCGGTTTGCGGTCAAGGGTTTTGGGGTTCGAGCATAGGTTTCCAATACTCAAGTAATATTTTCTTGTATTTGAAAACTGATGCTTTTTACCAGTGAGTTTTCCTCATACTCGAGTATAGGATGATATATACTCAACTAAAGGTTCACAGTGGTCAAGGACAAGTTTATTGCCTTTAAAATGGTAAGATGGAAAGTCAGACTCCAAATCTTGATCTCGATGGTCTACCATGGTTCTAATGTCTGACCTGTTTCAGATTAGACCAACCTTGATTGGATAGTGATGATGGAAAGGCTATGTGGTGAATGTGAGAAAAAACGAACTAGCAACTTGTACTCGAATACTATGAACCCGTATTCGAGTACGTTGCTTCCCATATTTGAGTGCATGAAACTAATAAAAAAAAACCTATGTGACCTTCCTGGCATAAATACGTGATTAATAATAGGCAAAGTTCAAACTAGGGCTCCATGTTTTTGAATGCACGCATGCATTCTATTGCAAAGAACTCTATTTGGATACTCGAGTATAGGATGACATGTATTCGAAATAGGTTATTCAAGCTCTAACTAAAAGTTAAGAATTTGAACGTGGGATGCTATGTACCCGAGTATGTTATCCACTATTCATCATGGTTTATAGTTACTATTCATTGAGTTGCTATTCGTTATGGTTTAGGGGTTTGGCTTTTCGTTTGTCAAGGGTTTTGGGGTTCGAGCATAGGTTTCCAATACTCAAGTAATATTTTCTTGTATTTGAAAACTGATGCTTTTTACCAGAGTGAGTTTTCCTCATACTCGAGTATAGGATGATATATACTCAACTAAAGGTTCACAGTGGTCAAGGACAAGTTTATTGCCTTTAAAATGGTAAGATGGAAAGTCAACTCCAAATCTTGATCTCGATGGTCTACCATGGCTTGAATGTTTAACCTTAGACCAACCTTGATTGGATAGTGATGATGGATAGGCTATGTGGTGAATGTGAGAAAAGAAACGAACTAGCAACTTGTACTGAATACTATGAACCCGTACTCGAGTACGTTGCTTCCCATTTTCAAGTGCATGAAACTAATAAAAAAAACCTATGTGACCTTCCTGGCATAAATACGTGATTAATAATAGGCAAAGTTCAAACTAGGGCTCCATGTTTTGAATGCACGCATGCATTCTATTGCAAAGAACTCTATTTGGATACTCAAGTATAGGATGACATGTATTCGAATATAGGTTATTCAAGCTCTAAACTAACAATTGAATGAATTTGAACGTGGGATGCTATGTACCCGAGTATGTTATCCACTATTCATCATGGTTTATAGTTACTATTCATTGAGTTGCTATTCGTTATGGTTTAGGGGTTTGGCTTTTCGGTTTGCGGTCAAGGGTTTTGGGGTTCGAGCATAGGTTTCCAATACTCAAGTAATATTTTCTTGTATTTGAAAACTGATGCTTTTTACCATAGTGAGTTTTCCTCATACTCGAGTATAGGATGATATATACTCAACTAAAGGTTCACAGTGGTCAAGGACAAGTTTATTGCCTTTAAAATGGTAAGATGGAAAGTCAGACTCCAAATCTTGATCTCGATGGTCTACCATGGTTCTAATGTCTGACCTATTTCAGATAGACCAACCTTGATTGGATAGTGATGATGGAAAGGCTATGTGGTGAATGTGAAAAGAAACGAACTAGCAACTTGTACTCGAATACTATGAACCCGTACTCGAGTACGTTGCTTCCCATATTCAAGTGCATGAAACTAATAAAAAAAAACCTATGTGACCTTCCTGGCATAAATACGTGATTAATAATAGGCAAAGTTCAAACTAGGGCTCCATGTTTTGAATGCACGCATGCATTCTATTGCAAAGAACTCTATTTGGATACTCGAGTATAGGATGACATGTATTCGAATATAGGTTATTCAAGCTCTAACTAAAGTTGAATGAATTTGAACGTGGGATGCTATGTACCCGAGTATGTTATCCACTATTCATCATGGTTTATAGTTACTATTCATTGAGTTGCTATTCGTTATGGTTTAGGGGTTTGGCTTTTCGGTTTGCGGTCAAGGGTTTTGGGGTTCGAGCATAGGTTTCCAATACTCAAGTAATATTTTCTTGTATTTGAAAACTGATGCTTTTTACCAGAGTGAGTTTTCCTCATACTCGAGTATAGGATGATAGATACTCAACTAAAGGTTCACAGTGGTCAAGGACAAGTTTATTGCCTTTAAAATGGTAAGATGGAAAGTCAGACTCCAAATCTTGATCTCGATGGTTTACCATGGTTCTAATGTCTTACCTTGACCAGACCAACCTTGATTGGATAGTGATGATGGAAAGGCTATGTGGTGAAAATGAGAAAAAACGAACTAGCAACTTGTACTCGAATACTATGAACCCGTATTCGAGTACGTTGCTTCCCATATTGAGTGCATGAAACTAATAAAAAAAAACCTATGTGACCTTCCTGGCATAAATACGTGGTTAATAATAGGCAAAGTTCAAACTAGGGCTCCATGTTTTTGAATGCACGCATGCATTCTATTGCAAAGAACTCTATTTGGATACTCGAGTATAGGATGACATGTATTCGAAATAGGTTATTCAAGCTCTAAACTAATTTAATGAATTTGAACGTGGGATGCTATGTACCCGAGTATGTTATCCACTATTCATCATGGTTTATAGTTACTATTCATTGAGTTGCTATTCGTTATGGTTTAGGGGTTTGGCTTTTCGGTTGCGGTCAAGGGTTTTGGGGTTCGAGCATAGGTTTCCAATACTCAAGTAATATTTTCTTGTATTTGAAAACTGATGCTTTTTACCAGAGTGAGTTTTCCTCATACTCGAGTATAGGATGATATATACTCAACTAAAGGTTCACAGTGGTCAAGGACAAGTTTATTGCCTTTAAAATGGTAAGATGGAAAGTCAGACTCCAAATCTTGATCTCGATGGTTTACCATGGTTCTGAATGTCTGACCTTCACCAGACCAACCTTGATTGGATAGTGATGATGGAAAGGCTATGTGGTGAATGTGAGAAAAAACGAACTAGCAACTTGTACTGAATACTATGAACCCGTACTCGAGTACGTTGCTTCCCATTTCAAGTGCATGAAACTAATAAAAAAAACCTATGTGACCTTCCTGGCATAAATACGTGATTAATAATAGGCAAAGTTCAAACTAGGGCTCCATGTTTTTGAATGCACGCATGCATTCTATTGCAAAGAACTCTATTTGGATACTCAAGTATAGGATGACATGTATTCGAATATAGGTTATTCAAGCTCTAAACAAACAATTGAATGAATTTGAACGTGGGATGCTATGTACCCGAGTATGTTATCCACTATTCATCATGGTTTATAGTTACTATTCATTGAGTTGCTATTCGTTATGGTTTAGGGGTTTGGCTTTTCGGTTTGCGGTCAAGGGTTTTGGGGTTCGAGCATAGGTTTCCAATACTCAAGTAATATTTTCTTGTATTTGAAAACTGATGCTTTTTACCATAGTGAGTTTTCCTCATACTCGAGTATAGGATGATATATACTCAACTAAAGGTTCACAGTGGTCAAGGACAAGTTTATTGCCTTTAAAATGGTAAGATGGAAAGTCAGACTCCAAATCTTGATCTCGATGGTTTACCATGGTTCTGAATGTCTGACCTATTCAGATTAGACCAACCTTGATTGGATAGTGATGATGGAAAGGCTATGTGGTGAATGTGAGAAAAGAAACGAACTAGCAACTTGTACTCGAATACTATGAACCCGTACTCGAGTACGTTGCTTCCCATATTCAAGTGCATGAAACTAATAAAAAAAAACCTATGTGACCTTCCTGGCATAAATACGTGGTTAATAATAGGCAAAGTTCAAACTAGGGCTCCATGTTTTTGAATGCACGCATGCATTCTATTGCAAAGAACTCTATTTGGATACTCGAGTATAGGATGACATGTATTCGAATATAGGTTATTCAAGCTCTAACTAACAGTTAATGAATTTGAACGTGGGATGCTATGTACCCGAGTATGTTATCCACTATTCATCATGGTTTATAGTTACTATTCATTGAGTTGCTATTCGTTATGGTTTAGGGGTTTGGCTTTTCGGTTTGCGGTCAAGGGTTTTGGGATTCGAGCATAGGTTTCCAATACTCAAGTAATATTTTCTTGTATTTGAAAACTGATGCTTTTTACCAGAGTGAGTTTTCCTCATACTCGAGTATAGGATGATATATACTCAACTAAAGGTTCACAGTGGTCAAGGACAAGTTTATTGCCTTTAAAATGGTAAGATGGAAAGTCAAACTCCAAATCTTGATCTCGATGGTCTACCATGGTTCTAATGTTTAGTTTCAGATCAGACCAACCTTGATTGGATAGTGATGATGGAAAGGCTATGTGGTGAAAATGAGAAAAGAAACGAACTAGCAACTTGTACTCGAATACTATGAACCCGTACTCGAGTACGTTGCTTCCCATATTTGAGTGCATGAAACTAATAAAAAAAAACCTATGTGACCTTCCTGGCATAAATACGTGGTTAATAATAGGCAAAGTTCAAACTAGGGCTCCATGTTTTTGAATGCACGCATGCATTCTATTGCAAAGAACTCTATTTGGATACTCGAGTATAGGATGACATGTATTCGAATATAGGTTATTCAAGCTCTAAACTAACAATTGAATGAATTTGAACGTGGGATGCTATGTACCCGAGTATGTTATCCACTATTCATCATGGTTTATAGTTACTATTCATTGAGTTGCTATTCGTTATGGTTTAGGGGTTTGGCTTTTCGTTTGCGGTCAAGGGTTTTGGGTTCGAACATAGGTTTCCAATACTCAAGTAATATTTTCTTGTATTTGAAAACTGATGCTTTTTACCAGAGTGAGTTTTCCTCATACTCGAGTATAGGATGATATATACTCAACTAAAGGTTCAGTGGTCAAGGACAAGTTTATTGCCTTTAAAATGGTAAGATGGAAAGTCAGACTCCAAATCTTGATCTCGATGGTTTACCATGGTTCTAATGTCTAACCTTTCAGATAGACCAACCTTGATTGGATAGTGATGATGGATAGGCTATGTGGTGAAAATGAGAAAAGAAACGAACTAGCAACTTGTACTCGAATACTATGAACCCGTACTCGAGTACGTTGCTTCCCATATTCAAGAGCATGAAACTAATAAAAAAAACCTATGTGACCTTCCTGGCATAAATACGTGATTAATAATAGGCAAAGTTCAAACTAGGGCTCCATGTTTTTGAATGCACGCATGCATTCTATTGCAAAGAACTCTATTTGGATACTCGAGTATAGGATGACATGTATTCGATATAGGTTATTCAAGCTCTCAACTAACAGTTTAATGAATTTGAACGTGGGATGCTATGTACCCGAGTATGTTATCCACTATTCATCATGGTTTATAGTTACTATTCATTGAGTTGCTATTCGTTATGGTTTAGGGGTTTGGCTTTTCGGTTTGCGGTCAAGGGTTTTGGGGTTCGAGCATAGGTTTCCAATACTCAAGTAATATTTTCTTGTATTTGAAAACTGATGCTTTTTACCAGAGTGAGTTTTCCTCATACTCGAGTATAGGATGATATATACTCAACTAAAGGTTCACAGTGGTCAAGGACAAGTTTATTGCCTTTAAAATGGTAAGATGGAAAGTCAGACTCCAAATCTTGATCTCGATGGTCTACCATGGTTCTGAATGTCTGACCTGTTTCAGATTAGACCAACCTTGATTGGATAGTGATGATGGAAAGGCTATGTGGTGAATGTGAGAAAAGAAACGAACTAGCAACTTGTACTCGAATACTATGAACCCGTACTCGAGTACGTTGCTTCCCATATTTGAGTGCATGAAACTAATAAAAAAAACCTATGTGACCTTCCTGGCATAAATACGTGATTAATAATAGGCAAAGTTCAAACTAGGGCTCCATGTTTTGAATGCACGCATGCATTCTATTGCAAAGAACTCTATTTGGATACTCGAGTATAGGATGACATGTATTCGAATATAGGTTATTCAAGCTCTCAACTAACAGTTTAATGAATTTGAACGTGGGATGCTATGTACCCGAGTATGTTATCCACTATTCATCATGGTTTATAGTTACTATTCATTGAGTTGCTATTCGTTATGGTTTAGGGGTTTGGCTTTTTGCGGTCAAGGGTTTTGGGGTTCGAGCATAGGTTTCCAATACTCAAGTAATATTTTCTTGTATTTGAAAACTGATGCTTTTTACCAGAGTGAGTTTTCCTCATACTCGAGTATAGGATGATATATACTCAACTAAAGGTTCACAGTGGTCAAGGACAAGTTTATTGCCTTTAAAATGGTAAGATGGAAAGTCAGACTCCAAATCTTGATCTCGATGGTTTACCATGGTTCTGAATGTTTGACCTTTCAGATCAGACCAACCTTGATTGGATAGTGATGATGGAAAGGCTATGTGGTGAATGTGAGAAGAAACGAACTAGCAACTTGTACTCGAATACTATGAACCCGTACTCGAGTACGTTGCTTCCCATATTCAAGTACATGAAACTAATAAAAAAAAACCTATGTGACCTTCCTGGCATAAATACGTGATTAATAATAGGCAAAGTTCAAACTAGGGCTCCATGTTTTTGAATGCACGCATGCATTCTATTGCAAAGAACTCTATTTGGATACTCGAGTATAGGATGACATGTATTCGAATATAGGTTATTCAAGCTCTAACTAACAGTTTAATGAATTTGAACGTGGGATGCTATGTACCCGAGTATGTTATCCACTATTCATCATGGTTTATAGTTACTATTCATTGAGTTGCTATTCGTTATGGTTTAGGGGTTTGGCTTTTCGGTTTGCGGTCAAGGGTTTTGGGGTTCGAGCATAGGTTTCCAATACTCAAGTAATATTTTCTTGTATTTGAAAACTGATGCTTTTTACCAGTGAGTTTTCCTCAAACTCGAGTATAGGATGATATATACTCAACTAAAGGTTCACAGTGGTCAAGGACAAGTTTATTGCCTTTAAAATGGTAAGATGGAAAGTCAGGTCCAAATCTTGATCTTGATGGTTTACCATGGTTCTAATGTCTAACCTTCAAGATAGACCAACCTTGATTGGATAGTGATGATGGAAAGGCTATATGGTGAATGTGAGAAAAGAAACGAACTAGCAACTTGTACTCGAATACTATGAACCCGTACTCAGTACGTTGCTTCCCATATTCGAGTGCATGAAACTAATAAAAAAAAACCTATGTGACCTTCCTGGCATAAATACGTGATTAATAATAGGCAAAGTTCAAACTAGGGCTCCATGTTTTTGAATGCACGCATGCATTCTATTGCAAAGAACTCTATTTGGATACTCGAGTATAGGATGACATGTATTCGACTATAGGTTATTCAAGCTCTAAACTAACAGTTTAATGAATTTGAACGTGGGATGCTATGTACCGAGTATGTTATCCACTATTCATCATGGTTTATAGTTACTATTCATTGAGTTGCTATTCGTTATGGTTTAGGGGTTTGGCTTTTCGTTTGCGGTCAAGGGTTTTGGGGTTCGAGCATAGGTTTCCAATACTCAATTAATATTTTCTTGTATTTGAAAACTGATGCTTTTTACCAGAGTGAGTTTTCCTCATATTTCGAGTATAGGGAAAGATATCTCAACTAAAGGTTCACAGTGGTCAAGGACAAGTTTATTGCCTTTAAAATGGTAAGATGGAAAGTTGTAACGCCAAATTTTACTGTAATTTTTACTATCATTAGAATTAAATTACCGTAGGTAAATATTATATAAAAGTTGAGACCAAACAATCCTTAATAAAGGAATATAACGTTAGAAGAGAAGTTAGGAGCAATTCGTGCAAGTATTGCAAACCCCAATTTTCTGTACGTGTAAAATGACCAAAATGCCCTGAGGTTATTTTACTCAAAAAATGAGGATCGTGGGCCCCACCCATCCTCAAGGGGATGTTTTGATGTTAATAAGGGATTGTTTGTGTTATGTGTGTTAATAGAGGAGAAGAATCCTAATTTTGAGCTTCGACGCGCGAAATGACCAAAACGCCCTTACCGTTTTAACTTGATTGCGTGCCGACTTGAGCCCGAACCTCACTAAAATGTGTTAAAAGGTGTTTTTAAGCCATGATTAACCATTGGTTAAGCTCGGGTGGTCTCGGGCAATTTTTAAGTAAAATGACCGTTTTGCCCCCTCTTTGTGCAAGTTTTACAAATTTTGAGATTTTTGATTCGTCTAACGAAACCTAAGCAATATTAGGCTCAAATTAAAGCTTATTAAATTCTAATTACTAATCTAGAGTCAAAATTATTTATTTAGATTGATTAGAACCTAAAATTGCTTAAAACACCCAAATTGCTTAGTAATTCACTTAAACCCTTAACCGTAAATTCTCTAAATTGCATGAATACCTTGCCTACACCTAAAAAATACATGGAACACACAAAATCCTCTTCCACAAGGCTGTAATGCATGAAATTATTGAGTAATAAGTCAGAAAATTATTACACAAAAATCCAAAGAATGAAAACAAAGAATCATGAAAACATGGAAACATGATTCCATGTTTTAAGCCACCAAACAAAATGATTTTTCTTCCTTATTTTTTTCCTCTAATTTTTGGTCAGATTTCTTTCCTTCCTTTGTCCATTTATGAGCTGCAAAATCTCTATAAATAGGCATGCTTGAAGATAGTTTAGATGCTTAGTTCATAACTTACACAAATTCTAGTCTTAGGAGCACCAAAAGCTTTCTTTCTTTCTTTCTCTTGGTTGAATTCTCCCTTCAGCTTTTCAAGGATATTTTGCTTCATTTCACTCAAGGAAACCAAGTTCTCTTCCTTTCTTTCAAATCAAATTAGGTAGGGAGGTGTTTCTAAGTTCATTTTATGCTAAGACAAGTTATGTTTCTAGCTCAAAAATGATGTTTTCATGAGCTTTCTTTTAAGTTTTCATTTTCAGTTTCTTCTTCCTTTCTTTTTAAAGTATTTTGGCCATATGGCCTAGCTTATGATGAGACCATGGTTTGATGATGAGATTCTTGAGTGTTGGTTGCAAAGCTTTCACAAGTTAGATCTCTAAAACTTGAAGGTTTCACTAGTTTTCAAAGCTTCTAAAATTTCAGTTTTTCTTTCCTTATTTTCCTTTCATGGTTTCAGCCAAGTGGCCTAGGAAGGAATGAAATGATGGCTTGATGATGAGGACCTTGAATATGGGTTGTAAATCCATCACAAGTTAGGCCTCTAAAGCTTGAACATTCCATTTAATGCAAAACTTTAAAGAATAATGTTTTTATCTTGAGGTTTGAATATGAAATATGTATTTTTACTTTGTCTTGCTAAGATACATATATTGGGTTGAAAACATAATTCTCTTAAAGTCTTGAAGGAGCTCTAGTAAAGAGATCAAGTGAACTTGCATCCACGTTTAAGTTTATGCCTTGCACAACCATATTTATTTTATGTCATAACTAAATTCTCAAGAATAAATAAATGAACTTGCATATCTCATGTTTAAATTTCAAGCTTGCATTTCATGTTTAAATTTCAAGTTGTCACTTAATCTCTAAAGATAATAAAGAAGTTGCATCTCATGTTTATTTTATGCTCTCACTTTATTTTATAATGGCTAAAAGAGTCAATGCATGACATGTTTATTTTATGTCATCACCTAAAAATCCTAGAGCTCAAAGACTTGCTTATGAATCATAAGCGAAGAAATGAGATAATTGGAGTTAAAGAATTTATTCTTTAAGAAGTCTTGAGAATTGGAGCTAAAAAAAATGTAATTCTCATCTCCCTCACCGGTCCTGTGCGGACTACCGCCTTCTAGTTGCTTAAGATTCTTCTCCCTCTACTGGTCCTATGCGGATTACGCCTTCAGTTTCTTGCATCATGTTTATATTACAAGTTCTTGCATCATGTTTAATTTTTAAGTTATCACCTTAAATCTTAAAGATAAAGAAATAGAATTGCATATCATGTTTATAATTCCAAGCTATCACCTTATAAGATAAGATTAAAATAAGGTTGCATAGCATGGTAATAATTCAAAGATGTCACCTAAATCTCTAAAGCTCAAGACTTGCTCCTTTTATCTTAAGTGAAAGATTTAATTATGAACATTCTTTCAAGTTATAAATCGGTCCCATGGTTAATTTAGGCCTAAAGTCCTATGACTTCTTTCAAGTTTAACAAAAGGAATTAGTTCTAAAAGAGTTTTAAAACTTTGTAAGAATTTTATGGGAAGCTAGTAATTTATGTGTACTTAAAATGTGATTTGATGCTTATTAAGAATTTGGTGTCATTGATTGATTCCCTGGTTTGTATGTTATAGTTGTTGTTGCAAACAATGAAAACTTATGCATGAAATAAAGACATATTCGTTACCTGGAAGAAAGTGTATTATTGTAAGAGTGCAATTTGGAAAGATTCTGGCTAAGGAAAGATTTGGTATTTAAGCGTGTCCATTGTGACCCACCTCTCTTTCCTGGAATCTCCAGATGCATGATTACAGTTGGTATATATTATTTCTGCATAAGACTATAAATGAGAAAATGTTATGATGATTATGAATGAAGAATTGTATTATGATATAACATGCAAAGACTTAAAGGTGACTCAAAATATATGAGAAAATGATCCTTTGGACCCATCAAACTATAGGCGGTGAAAAGGTGATTCTTGCCCCTAGTCCGTTCTCTCAAAAGGGTAGAGGGAATTTTTACTTATCAAGGGATAAGTATGTGCTGGTGACGACTAGCAAGGTATGAGCTCATAACCTAGATTACTCCCAAAAGGGTGGAGTATAGGGTGGCCAGGAAAATGATGATGAAAGTAACTTTAAGTCACCTAAGAAACTAAGTAAATGCATTATGTGAATATGATGTTCTGCTATGCATAGTATTTATGAGATGATGATGAGAAATATGATATTCTGCTATGCATAGTATTATGAAATGATGATGAGGAATATGATGTGATTTTATGCATAACTATGTTATTATATATGAAAGGAAAAGTTCATTATAAACATGACATGCTAAGTTTATGATGCATTATAAGACGCATGATTAAACGACGAACCTTGGTAAAGTATATTTTCGAACTTAATAAATCAATCTTAGCATGCTCACTATTTCATAATAACCGAGGTTCCTGGGACGATGATGATGACACAATGCATCATGAGGTGAGTACCCTACTGAGATTCTTTTTATAAGTTTTTCACTCCCTCTATTTTTCTTTCCATCTCGTTTTTCAGAAATAGGAAGCGTTCGTGAATCACATTGAGGCTTCAGGTAGCTGAACTTGAATCCTACTAGTTTCACTCGTATATTTCAGATATCTATCCCTATCCCTGGAGTGTTATTACTAGGTGCCATTAATGGATGTCCTTCCATCCATATATTATTTATGTTTTATTAGATTGCCTACACTTAGTCTTATTCTGTTGGTAGGCAAAATATCTATATGATATGTAATTATGGATGCTATGATGGAGCCAATATATTATGATGTGATGTTTGTAAATTCCTATGTGTCTTTTAAATTTTGCTAAATCATTCACGTTAAGCGCGGCTCACGTTTTCAATTATGTTTAAAAAAAAATGGCTCGTAATTTCACTAAGTATTTTCAAAGCATGATTAAGGAACTGAAGCAAAGAGTAAAGTCTAGTAATTAATCAATACCGCCTAGGTGTATTGGGTTAATTATTAGGGTGTTACAAAAGTCAACTCCAAATCTTGATCTCGATGGTTTACCATGGTTCTAAATGTCTGACCTGTTTCAATCAGACCAACCTTGATTGGATAGTGATGATGGAAAGGCTATGTGGTGAAAATGAGAAAAGAAATGAACTAGCAACTTGTACTCGAATACTATGAACCCGTACTGAGTACGTTGCTTCCCATATTGAGTGCATGAAACTAATAAAAAAAAACCTGTGACCTTCTGGCATAAATTCGTGATTAATAATAGGCAAAGTTCAAACTAGGGCTCCATGTTTTTGAATGCACGCATGCATTCTATTGCAAAGAACTCTATTTGGATACTCGAGTATAGGATGACATGTATTCGAATATAGGTTATTCAAGCTCTAAACTAACGTTTAAAGAATTTGAACGTGGGATGCTATGTACCCGAGTATGTTATCCACTATTCATCATGGTTTATAGTTACTATTCATTGAGTTGCTATTCGTTATGGTTTAGGGGTTTGGCTTTTCGGTTTGCGGTCAAGGGTTTTGGGGTTCGAGCATAGGTTTCCAAAGTAATATATTCTTGTATTTGAAAACTGATGCTTTACCGAGTGAGTTTTCCTCATACTCGAGTATAGGATGATATATACTCAACTAAAGTTCACAGTGGTCAAGGACAAGTTTATTGCCTTTAAAATGGTAAGATGGAAAGTTAGACTCCAAATCTTGATCTCGATGGTTACCATGGTTCTGAATGTCTGACCTTGTTCAGACCAACCTTGATTGGATAGTGATGATGGAAAGGCTATATGGTGAATGTGAGAAAGAAACGAACTAGCAACTTGTACTCGAATACTATGAACCCGTACTTGAGTACGTTGCTTCCCATATTCGAGTGCATGAAACTAATAAAAAAAACCTATGTGACCTTCCTGGCATAAATACGTGATTAATAATAGGCAAAGTTCAAACTAGGGCTCCATGTTTTTGAATGCACGCATGCATTCTATTGCAAAGAACTCTATTTGGATACTCAAGTATAGGATGACATGTATTCAACTATAGGTTATTCAAGCTCTCAACAACAGTTTAATGAATTTGAACGTGGGATGCTATGTACCCGAGTATGTTATCCACTATTCATCATGGTTTATAGTTACTATTCATTGAGTTGCTATTCGTTATGGTTTAGGGGTTTGGCTTTTCGGTTTGCGATCAAGGGTTTTGGGGTTCGAGCATAGGTTTCCAATACTCAAGTAATATTTTCTTGTATTTGAAAACTGATGCTTTTTACAGAGTGAGTTTTCCTCATACTCGAGTATAGGATGATATACTCAACTAAAGGTTCACAGTGGTCAAGGACAAGTTTATTGCCTTTAAAATGGTAAGATGGAAAGTCAGACTCCAAATCTTGATCTCGATGGTTTACCATGGTTCTAATGTCTAACCTTTTCAGATAGACCAACCTTGATTGGATAGTGATGATGGATAGGCTATGTGGTGAATGTGAGAAAAACGAACTAGCAACTTGTACTCGAATACTATGAACCCGTACTGAGTACGTTGCTTCCCATATTCGAGTGCATGAAACTAATAAAAAAAAACCTATGTGACCTTCCTGGCATAAATACGTGATTAATAATAGGCAAAGTTCAAACTAGGGCTCCATGTTTTTGAATGCACGCATGCATTCTATTGCAAAGAACTCTATTTGGATACTCGAGTATAGGATGACATGTATTCGAATATAGGTTATTCAAGCTCTCAACAAAGGTTAATGAATTTGAACGTGGGATGCTATGTACCCGAGTATGTTATCCACTATTCATCATGGTTTATAGTTACTATTCATTGAGTTGCTATTCGTTATGGTTTAGGGGTTTGGCTTTTCGGTTTGCGGTCAAGGGTTTTGGGGTTCGAACATAGGTTTCCAATACTCAAGTAATATTTTCTTGTATTTGAAAACTGATGCTTTTTACCAGAGTGAGTTTTCCCATACTCGAGTATAGGATGATATATACTCAACTAAAGGTTCACAGTGGTCAAGGACAAGTTTATTGCCTTTAAAATGGTAAGATGGAAAGTCAGACTCCAAATCTTGATCTCGATGGTCTACCATGGTTCTAAATGTCTATTCACCAAGACCAACCTTGATTGGATAGTGATGATGGATAGGCTATGTGGTGAAAATGAGAAAAAAACGAACTAGCAACTTGTACTCGAATACTATGAACCCGTACTTGAGTACGTTGCTTCCATATTCAAGTGCATGAAACTAATAAAAAAAACCTATGTGACCTTCCTGGCATAAATACGTGATTAATAATAGGCAAAGTTCAAACTAGGGCTCCATGTTTTTGAATGCACGCATGCATTCTATTGCAAAGAACTCTATTTGGATACTCGAGTATAGGATGACATGTATTCGAATATAGGTTATTCAAGCTCTCAACTAACGTTTAATGAATTTGAACGTGGGATGCTATGTACCCGAGTATGTTATCCACTATTCATCATGGTTTATAGTTACTATTCATTGAGTTGCTATTCGTTATGGTTTAGGGGTTTGGCTTTTGGTTTGCGGTCAAGGGTTTTGGGGTTCGAGCATAGGTTTCCAATACTCAAGTAATATTTTCTTGTATTTGAAAACTGATGCTTTTTACAGAGTGAGTTTTCCTCATACTCGAGTATAGGATGATATATACTCAACTAAAGGTTCACAGTGGTCAAGGACAAGTTTATTGCCTTTAAAATGGTAAGATGGAAAGTCAACTCCAAATCTTGATCTCGATGGTTTACCATGGTTCTAAATGTCTAACCTTTCAAGTAGACCAACCTTGATTGGATAGTGATGATGGATAGGCTATGTGGTGAATGTGAGAAAAGAAACGAACTAGCAACTTGTACTCGAATACTATGAACCCGTACTCGAGTACGTTGCTTCCCATATTCAAGTACATGAAACTAATAAAAAAAAACCTATGTGACCTTCCTGGCATAAATACGTGATTAATAATAGGCAAAGTTCAAACTAAGGCTCCATGTTTTTGAATGCACGCATGCATTCTATTGCAAAGAACTCTATTTGGATACTCGAGTATAGGATGACATGTATTCGAATATAGGTTATTCAAGCTCTAACTAACAGTTAAATGAATTTGAACGTGGGATGCTATGTACCCGAGTATGTTATCCACTATTCATCATGGTTTATAGTTACTATTCATTGAGTTGCTATTCGTTATGGTTTAGGGGTTTGGCTTTTCGGTTTGCGGTCAAGGGTTTTGGGGTTCGAGCATAGGTTTCCAATACTCAAGTAATATTTTCTTGTATTTGAAAACTGATGCTTTTTACCAGAGTGAGTTTTCCTCATACTCGAGTATAGGATGATATATACTCAACTAAAGGTTCACAGTGGTCAAGGACAAGTTTATTGCCTTTAAAATGGTAAGATGGAAAGTCAACTCCAAATCTTGATCTCGATGGTCTACCATGGTTCTGAATGTTTACCTGTTCAGATCAGACCAACCTTGATTGGATAGTGATGATGGATAGGCTATGTGGTGAAATGAGAAGAAACGAACTAGCAACTTGTACTCGAATACTATGAACCCGTACTCGAGTACGTTGCTTCCCATATTCAAGTGCATGAAACTAATAAAAAAAAACCTATGTGACCTTCCTGGCATAAATACGTGATTAATAATAGGCAAAGTTCAAACTAAGGCTCCATGTTTTGAATGCACGCATGCATTCTATTGCAAAGAACTCTATTTGGATACTCGAGTATAGGATGACATGTATTCGAATATAGGTTATTCAAGCTCTAACTAACAGTTGAATGAATTTGAACGTGGGATGCTATGTACCCGAGTATGTTATCCACTATTCATCATGGTTTATAGTTACTATTCATTGAGTTGCTATTCGTTATGGTTTAGGGGTTTGGCTTTTCGGTTTGCGGTCAAGGGTTTTGGGGTTCGAGCATAGGTTTCCAATACTCAAGTAATATTTTCTTGTATTTGAAAACTGATGCTTTTTACCAGAGTGAGTTTTCCTCATACTCGAGTATAGGATGATATATACTCAACTAAAGGTTCACAGTGGTCAAGGACAAGTTTATTGCCTTTAAAATGGTAAGATGGAAAGTCAAACTCCAAATCTTGATCTCGATGGTTTACCATGGTTCTGAATGTCTAACCTTTCAGTCAGACCAACCTTGATTGGATAGTGATGATGGATAGGCTATGTGGTGAAGTGAGAAAAACGAACTAGCAACTTGTACTCGAATACTATGAACCCGTAAGTACGTTGCTTCCCATATTCGAGTGCATGAAACTAATAAAAAAAAACCTATGTGACCTTCCTGGCATAAATACGTGATTAATAATAGGCAAAGTTCAAACTAGGGCTCCATGTTTTTGAATGCACGCATGCATTCTATTGCAAAGAACTCTATTTGGATACTCGAGTATAGGATGACATGTATTCGAATATAGGTTATTCAAGCTCTAAACTAAAGGTTAATGAATTTGAACGTGGATGCTATGTACCCGAGTATGTTATCCACTATTCATCATGGTTTATAGTTACTATTCATTGAGTTGCTATTCGTTATGGTTTAGGGGTTTGGCTTTTCGGTTTGCGGTCAAGGGTTTTGGGGTTCGAGCATAGGTTTCCAATACTCAATTAATATCTTGTATTTGAAAACTGATGCTTTTTACAGAGTGAGTTTTCCTCATACTCGAGTATAGGATGATATATACTCAACTAAAGGTTCACAGTGGTCAAGGACAAGTTTATTGCCTTTAAAATGGTAAGATGGAAAGTCAGACTCCAAATCTTGATCTCGATGGTTTACCAGTTCTGAATGTTTGACCCTTTCAGTAGACCAACCTTGATTGGATAGTGATGATGGAAAGGCTATGTGGTGAATGTGAGAAAGAAACGAACTAGCAACTTGTACTCGAATACTATGAACCCATACTCGAGTACGTTGCTTCCCATATTCAAGTGCATGAAACTAATAAAAAAAAACCTATGTGACCTTCCTGGCATAAATACGTGATTAATAATAGGCAAAGTTCAAACTAGGGCTCCATGTTTTTGAATGCACGCATGCATTCTATTGCAAAGAACTCTATTTGGATACTCGAGTATAGGATGACATGTATTCGATATAGGTTATTCAAGCTCTCAACTAACAGTTGAATGAATTTGAACGTGGGATGCTATGTACCCGAGTATGTTATCCACTATTCATCATGGTTTATAGTTACTATTCATTGAGTTGCTATTCGTTATGGTTTAGGGGTTTGGCTTTGGTTTGCGGTCAAGGGTTTTGGGTTCGAGCATAGGTTTCCAATACTCAAGTAATATTTTCTTGTATTTGAAACTGATGCTTTTTAGAGTGAGTTTTCCTCAAACTCGAGTATAGGATGATATATACTCAACTAAAGGTTCACAGTGGTCAAGGACAAGTTTATTGCCTTTAAAATGGTAAGATGGAAAGTCAAACTCCAAATCTTGATCTCGATGGTTTACCATGGTTCTGAATGTCTCCTTCAGATCAGACCAACCTTGATTGGATAGTGATGATGGAAAGGCTATGTGGTGAATGTGAAAAAAAACGAACTAGCAACTTGTACTCGAATACTATGAACCCGTACTCGAGTACGTTGCTTCCCATATTCAAGTGCATGAAACTAATAAAAAAAACCTATGTGACCTTCCTGGCATAAATACGTGATTAATAATAGGCAAAGTTCAAACTAGGGCTCCATGTTTTGAATGCACGCATGCATTCTATTGCAAAGAACTCTATTTGGATACTCGAGTATAGGATGACATGTATTCGAATATAGGTTATTCAAGCTCTAAACTAACAGTTAAATGAATTTGAACGTGGGATGCTATGTACCCGAGTATGTTATCCACTATTCATCATGGTTTATAGTTACTATTCATTGAGTTGCTATTCGTTATGGTTTAGGGGTTTGGCTTTCGGTTTGCGGTCAAGGGTTTTGGGGTTCGAGCATAGGTTTCCAATACTCAAGTAATATTTTCTTGTATTTGAAAACTGATGCTTTTACCAGAGTGAGTTTTCCTCATATCTCGAGTATAGGATGATAATACTCAACTAAAGGTTCACAGTGGTCAAGGACAAGTTTATTGCCTTTAAAATGGTAAGATGGAAAGTCAGACTCCAAATCTTGATCTCGATGGTTTACCATGGTTCTAATGTCTAACCTTTCGATTAGACCAACCTTGATTGGATAGTGATGATGGATAGGCTATGTGGTGAATGTGAAAAGAAACGAACTAGCAACTTGTACTCGAATACTATGAACCCGTACCGAGTACGTTGCTTCCCATATTCGAGTGCATGAAACTAATAAAAAAAAACCTATGTGACCTTCCTGGCATAAATACGTGGTTAATAATAGGCAAAGTTCAAACTAGGGCTCCATGTTTTTGAATGCACGCATGCATTCTATTGCAAAGAACTCTATTTGGATACTCGAGTATAGGATGACATGTATTCGAATATAGGTTATTCAAGCTCTAAACTAACAGTTTAATGAATTTGAACGTGGGATGCTATGTACCGAGTATGTTATCCACTATTCATCATGGTTTATAGTTACTATTCATTGAGTTGCTATTCGTTATGGTTTAGGGGTTTGGCTTTTCGGTTTGCGGTCAAGGGTTTTGGGGTTCAAGCATAGGTTTCCAATACTCAAGTAATATTTTCTTGTATTTGAAACTGATGCTTTTTACCAGAGTGAGTTTTCCTCATACTCGAGTATAGGATGATATATACTCAACTAAAGGTTCACAGTGGTCAAGGACAAGTTTATTGCCTTTAAAATGGTAAGATGGAAAGTCACTCCAAATCTTGATCTCGATGGTCTACCAGGTTCTAATGTCTCCTTAAGTAGACCAACCTTGATTGGATAGTGATGATGGAAAGGCTATGTGGTGAAAGTGAGAAAGAAACGAACTAGCAACTTGTACTCGAATACTATGAACCCATACTCGAGTACGTTGCTTCCGTATTCAAGTGCATGAAACTAATAAAAAAAAACCTATGTGACCTTCCTGGCATAAATACGTGATTAATAATAGGCAAAGTTCAAACTAGGGCTCCATGTTTTTGAATGCACGCATGCATTCTATTGCAAAGAACTCTATTTGGATACTCCAAGTATAGGATGACATGTATTCGAATATAGGTTATTCAAGCTCTAAACTAACAGTTTAATGAATTTGAACGTGGGATGCTATGTACCCGAGTATGTTATCCACTATTCATCATGGTTTATAGTTACTATTCATTGAGTTGCTATTCGTTATGGTTTAGGGGTTTGGCTTTTCGGTTTGCGGTCAAGGTTTTGGGGTTCGAGCATAGGTTTCCAATACTCAAGTAATATTTTCTTGTATTTGAAAACTGATGCTTTTTACCAGAGTGAATTTTCCTCAAACTCGAGTATAGGATGATATATACTCAACTAAAGGTTCACAGTGGTCAAGGACAAGTTTATTGCCTTTAAAATGGTAAGATGGAAAGTCAACTTCAAATCTTGATCTCGATGGTTTACCATGGTTCTAATGTCTTACCTGTTTCAGATTAGACCAACCTTGATTGGATAGTGATGATGGAAAGGCTATGTGGTGAAAATGAGAAAAGAAACGAACTAGCAACTTGTACTCGAATACTATGAACCCGTATCGAGTACGTTGCTTCCCATATTCAAGTGCATGAAACTAATAAAAAAAACCTATGTGACCTTCCTGGCATAAATACGTGGTTAATAATAGGCAAAGTTCAAACTAAGGCTCCATGTTTTTGAATGCACGCATGCATTCTATTGCAAAGAACTCTATTTGGATACTCGAGTATAGGATGACATGTATTCGACTATAGGTTATTCAAGCTCTAAACTAAAGGTTAATGAATTTGAACGTGGGATGCTATGTACCCGAGTATGTTATCCACTATTCATCATGGTTTATAGTTACTATTCATTGAGTTGCTATTCGTTATGGTTTAGGGGTTTGCTTTTCGGTTTGCGGTCAAGGGTTTTGGGATTCGAGCATAGGTTTCCAATACTCAAGTAATATTTTCTTGTATTTGAAAACTGATGCTTTTTACAGAGTGAGTTTTCCTCATACTCGAGTATAGGATGATAGATACTCAACTAAAGGTTCACAGTGGTCAAGGACAAGTTTATTGCCTTTAAAATGGTAAGATGGAAAGTCAGACTCCAAATCTTGATCTCGATGGTTTACCATGGTTCTGAATGTCTAACCTTCGATCAGACCAACCTTGATTGGATAGTGATGATGGAAAGGCTATGTGGTGAATGTGAGAAAGAAACGAACTAGCAACTTGTACTCGAATACTATGAACCCGTACTCGATACGCTTCCCATATTGGAGTGCATGAAACTAATAAAAAGAAACCTATGTGACCTTCCTGGCATAAATACGTGATTAATAATAGGAAAAATTCAAACTAGGGCTCCATGTTTTTGAATGCACGCATGCATTCTATTGCAAAGAACTCTATTTGGATACTCGAGTATAGGATGACATGTATTCGACTATAGGTTATTCAAGCTCTAAACTAAAGTTTAATGAATTTGAACGTGGGATGCTATGTACCCGAGTATGTTATCCACTATTCATCATGGTTTATAGTTACTATTCATTGAGTTGCTATTCGTTATGGTTTAGGGGTTTGGCTTTCCGTTGCGGTCAAGGGTTTTGGGGTTCAAGCATAGGTTTCCAATACTCAAGTAATATTTTCTTGTATTTGAAACTGATGCTTTTTACCAGAGTGAGTTTTCCTCATACTCGAGTATAGGATGATAGATACTCAACTAAAGGTTCACAGTGGTCAAGGACAAGTTTATTGCCTTTAAAATGGTAAGATGGAAAGTCAGACTCCAAATCTTGATCTCGATGGTTTACCAGGTTCTAATGTTTGACCTTTCAGTCAGACCAACCTTGATTGGATAGTGATGATGGAAAGGCTATGTGGTGAAGTGAAAGAAACGAACTAGCAACTTGTACTCGAATACTATGAACCCATACTCGAGTACGTTGCTTCCATATTCAAGTGCATGAAACTAATAAAAAAAAACCTGTGACCTTCCTGGCATAAATACGTGATTAATAATAGGCAAAGTTCAAACTAGGGCTCCATGTTTTGAATGCACGCATGCATTCTATTGCAAAGAACTCTATTTGGATACTCGAGTATAGGATGACATGTATTCGAATATAGGTTATTCAAGCTCTAAACTAACAGTTTAATGAATTTGAACGTGGGATGCTATGTACCCGAGTATGTTATCCACTATTCATCATGGTTTATAGTTACTATTCATTGAGTTGCTATTCGTTATGGTTTAGGGGTTTGGCTTTTGGTTTGCGGTCAAAGGTTTTGGGTTTAGCATAGGTTTCCAATACTCAAGTAATATTTTCTTGTATTTGAAAACTGATGCTTTTTACCAGAGTGAGTTTTCCTCAAACTCGAGTATAGGATGATAGATACTCAACTAAAGGTTCACAGTGGTCAAGGACAAGTTTATTGCCTTTAAAATGGTAAGATGGAAAGTCAGAACTCCAAATCTTGATCTCGATGGTCTACCATGGTTCTAATGTCTAACCTTCAGATCAGACCAACCTTGATTGGATAGTGATGATGGATAGGCTATGTGGTGAAATGAGAAAAGAAACGAACTAGCAACTTGTATCGAATACTATGAACCCGTACTCGAGTACGTTGCTTCCCATATTTGAGTGCATGAAACTAATAAAAAAAACCTATGTGACCTTCCTGGCATAAATACGTGATTAATAATAGGCAAAGTTCAAACTAGGGCTCCATGTTTTTGAATGCACGCATGCATTCTATTGCAAAGAACTCTATTTGGATACTCGAGTATAGGATGACATGTATTCGAATATAGGTTATTCAAGCTCTAAACTAAACAGAAAGAATTTGAACGTGGGATGCTATGTACCCGAGTATGTTATCCACTATTCATCATGGTTTATAGTTACTATTCATTGAGTTGCTATTCGTTATGGTTTAGGGTTTGGCTTTTCGGTTTGCGGTCAAGGGTTTTGGGGTTCGAGCATAGGTTTCCAATACTCAAGTAATATTTTCTTGTATTTGAAAACTGATGCTTTTTACCAGAGTGAGTTTTCCTCATACTCGAGTATAGGATGATATATACTCAACTAAAGGTTCAGTGGTCAAGGACAAGTTTATTGCCTTTAAAATGGTAAGATGGAAAGTCAGACTCCAAATCTTGATCTCGATGGTTTACCATGGCTCTAATGTCTAACCTTCAGATCAGACCAACCTTGATTGGATAGTGATGATGGAAAGGCTATGTGGTGAAAGTGAGAAAGAAACGAACTAGCAACTTGTACTCGAATACTATGAACCCGTACTCGAGTACGTTGCTTCCCATATTCAAGTGCATGAAACTAATAAAAAAAACCTATGTGACCTTCCTGGCATAAATACGTGATTAATAATAGGCAAAGTTCAAACTAGGGCTCCATGTTTTTGAATGCACGCATGCATTCTATTGCAAAGAACTCTATTTGGATACTCGAGTATAGGATGACATGTATTCGACTATAGGTTATTCAAGCTCTAAACTAACAGTTTAATGAATTTGAACGTGGGATGCTATGTACCCGAGTATGTTATCCACTATTCATCATGGTTTATAGTTACTATTCATTGAGTTGCTATTCGTTATGGTTTAGGGGTTTGGCTTTTCGGTTTGCGGTCAAGGGTTTTGGGATTCGAGCATAGGTTTCCAATACTCAAGTAATATTTTCTTGTATTTGAAAACTGATGCTTTTTACCAGAGTGAGTTTTCCTCATACTCGAGTATAGGATGATATATACTCAACTAAAGGTTCACAGTGGTCAAGGACAAGTTTATTGCCTTTAAAATGGTAAGATGGAAAGTCAGACTCCAAATCTTGATCTCGATGGTTTACCATGGTTCTTAATGTCTAACCTGTTTCAGACCAACCTTGATTGGATAGTGATGATGGAAAGGCTATATGGTGAAAGTGAGAAAAAAAACGAACTAGCAACTTGTACTCGAATACTATGAACCCGTACTCGAGTACGTTGCTTCCCATATTCGAGTGCATGAAACTAATAAAAAAAAACCTATGTGACCTTCCTGGCATAAATACGTGATTAATAATAGGCAAAGTTCAAACTAGGGCTCCATGTTTTTGAATGCACGCATGCATTCTATTGCAAAGAACTCTATTTGGATACTCGAGTATAGGATGACATGTATTCGAATATAGGTTATTCAAGCTCTAAACTAAAGTTAATGAATTTGAACGTGGGATGCTATGTACCCGAGTATGTTATCCACTATTCATCATGGTTTATAGTTACTATTCATTGAGTTGCTATCGTTATGGTTTAGGGTTTGGCTTTTCGGTTTGCGGTCAAGGGTTTTGGGGTTCGAGCATAGGTTTCCAATACTCAAGTAATATTTTCTTGTATTTGAAAACTGATGCTTTTTACCAGAGTGAGTTTTCCTCATACTCGAGTATAGGATGATATATACTCAACTAAAGGTTCACAGTGGTCAAGGACAAGTTTATTGCCTTTAAAATGGTAAGATGGAAAGTCAAACTCCAAATCTTGATCTCGATGGTTTACCATGGTTCTAATGTTGACCTGTTTAATTAGACCAACCTTGATTGGATAGTGATGATGGAAAGGCTATGTGGTGAAAGTGAGAAAGAAACGAACTAGCAACTTGTACTCGAATACTATGAACCCGTACTAGTACGTTGCTTCCCATATTCGAGTGCATGAAACTAATAAAAAAAACCTATGTGACCTTCCTGGCATAAATACGTGATTAATAATAGGCAAAATTCAAACTAGGGCTCCATGTTTTTGAATGCACGCATGCATTCTATTGCAAGCTCTATTTGGATACTCTAGTATAGGATGACATGTATTCAACTATAGGTTATTCAAGCTCTAAACAAACAGTTAATGAATTTGAACGTGGGATGCTATGTACCCGAGTATGTTATCCACTATTCTCATGGTTTATAGTTACTATTCATTGAGTTGCTATTCGTTAGGTTTAGGCGTTTGGCTTTTTTGGTTTGCGGTCAAGGGTTTTGGGGTTCGAGCATAGGTTTCCAATACGCCAATTTTTACTGTAATTTTTACTATCATTAGGAATTACCGAATTACCGTAGGTAAATATTATATAAAATTTGAGACCAAACAATCCTTAATAAAGGAATATAACGTTAGAAGAGAAGTTAGGAGCAATTCGTGCAAGTATTGCAAACCCTAATTTTCTACGTGTAAAATGACCAAAATGCCCTGAGGTTATTTTCTCAGAAAATGAGGATCGTGGGCCCCACCCATCCTCAAGGGGATGTTTTGATGTTAATAAGGGATTGTTTGTGTTATGTGTGTTAATAGAGGAGAAGAATCCTAATTTTGAGCTCGACGCGAAATGACCAAAACGCCCTGCGCCTTTTAATTCGATTGCGTGCCACTAGCCCGAACCTCACTAAAATGTGTTAAAAGGTGTTTTTAAGCCATGATTAACCATTGGTTAAGCTTGGTGGCCTCGGGCAATTTTTAAGTAAAATGACCGTTTTGCCCCCTCTTTGTGTAGTTTTACAAATTTTGAGATTTTCGATTTGTCTAACGAAACCTAAGCAATATTAGGCTCAAATTAAAGCTTATTAAATTCTAATTACTAATCTAGAGTCAAAATTATTTATTTAGATTGATTAGAACCTAAAATTGCTTAAAACACCCAAATTGCTTAGTAATTCACTTAAACCCTTAACCGTAAATTCTCTAAATTGCATGAATACCTTGCCTACACCTAAAAAATACATGGAACACACAAAATCCTCTTCCACAAGGCTGTAATGCACGAAATTATTGAGTAATAAGTCAGAAAATTATTACACAAAAATCCAAAGAATGAAAACAAAGAATCATGAAAACATGGAAACATGATTCCATGTTTTAAGCCACCAAACAAAATGATTTTTCTTCCTTATTTTTTTTCTCTAATTTTTGGTCAGATTTCTTTCCTTCCTTTGTCCATTTATGAGCTGCAAAATCTCTATAAATAGGCATGCTTGAAGATAGTTTAGATGCTTAGTTCATAACTTACACAAATTCTAGTTTTAGGAGCACCAAAAGCTCTCATTTCCTCCTCCTCTTGGCTAAATTCTTTCTTCAAGTTTTCAAGAATATTTTCTTTCATTTCACTCAAGGAAACCAAGTTCTCTTCCTTTCCTTCAAATCAGATTAGGTAGGGAGTTGTTTTTAAGTTTATTTCTATGCTTTGCTAAGTGTTGTTCTTGGTTCAAAATGATGATTTCATGGATTTTCTCTAGTTTTTCCATTTGGTTTTCTTCTTCCTTTTCTTTGAACAATTCAGCCATATGGCCTAGGTGGGACTAAGATGATGGCTTGATGATGAGGACCTTGAGGGTGGGTTGTGAATCCATCACAAGTTAGGCCTCTAAAGCTTGAAAGTTCCACTTGATGCAAAACTTTAAAGAATAATATTTTTATGATGTTTTTATGATCTTGAGTTTAGAACTTGAAAGATGTATTTTTCACTTTGTCTTGCTAAGATATATTGGGTTGAATTTATATTTCTCTAAAGTCTTGGAGCTCTAGTAAAGAAATAAAATGAACTTGCATCCATGTTTAAGTTTATGCCTTGCATAACCATGTTTACTTTCTATGTCATCACTAAATTCTCAAGAATGAATAAATGAACTTGCATATTCATGTTTAAATTTCCAAGCTTGCATTTCATGTTTATATTTCAAGTTGTCACTTAATCTCAAAGATAATAAAGAAGTTGCATCTCATATTTATTTTATGCTCTCACTTTATTTTATAATGGCTAAAAGAATCAATGCATGACATGTTTATTTTTATGTCATCACCTAAAAATCCTAGAGCTCAAAGACTTGCCCAAGTATCACAAGCAAAGAAATAAGATTATTGGAGTTAAAGAATTTATTCTTTAAGAAGTCTTGAGATTGGAGCTTAAAAAATGTAATAATAATTCTCTTCTCCCTTCAGGGTCCAGTGCGGATTACCGCCGCTTCGTTTCTTAAGATTCTTCTCCTCCACTGGTCCCTGCGGATTAACGCCAAGTTTCTTGCATCATGTTTATATTACAAGTTCTTGCATCATGTTTAATTTTCAAGTTATCACCTTAAATCTTAAAGATAAAGAAATGGAATTGCATATCATGTTTATAATTCCAAGCTATCACCTTATAAAGATAAGATTAAAATAAGGTTGCATAGCATGGTAATAATTCAAAGATGTCACCTAAATCTCTAAAGCTCAAGACTTGCTCCTTTTATCTTAAGTGAAATATTTAATTATGAACATTCTTTCAAGTTATAAATCGGTCCCATGGTTAATTTAGGCCTAAAGTCCTATGACTTCTTTCAAGTTTAACAAAAGGAATTAGTTTTAAAAGAGTTTTAAAACTTTGTAAGAATTTTATGGGAAGCTAGTAATTTATGTATACTTAAAATGTGATTTGATGCTTATTAAGAATTTGGTGTCATTGATTGATTCCCTGGTTTGTATGTTATAGTTGTTGTTGCAAACAATGAAAACTTATGCATGAAATAAAGACATATTCTATTCCTGGAAGAAAGTATATTCCTGTAAGAGTGCAATTTGGAAAGATTCTGGCTAAGGAAAGATTTGGTATTTAAGCGTGTTCATTGTGACCCACCTCTCTTTCCTGGAATCTCCAGATGCATGATTACAGTTGGTATATATTATTCGGCATAAGACTATAAATGAGAAAATGTTATGATGATTATGAATGAAGAATTGTATTATGATATAACATGCAAAGACTTAAAGGTGACTCAAAAATATGAGGAAATGATCCTTTGGACCAATCAAACTATAGGCGGTGAAAAGGTGATTCTTGCCCCTAGTCTGTCTCTCAAAAGGGTAGAGACGAAATTTTTACTTATCAAAAGGGATAAGTATGTGTTGGTGACGACTAGCAAGGTATGAGCTCATAACCTAGATTACTCCCAAAAGGGTGGAGTATAGGGTGGCCAGGAAAATGATGATGAAAGTAACTTTAAGTCACCTAAGAAACTAAGTAAATGCATTATGTGAATATGATGTTCTGCTATGCATAGTATTTATGAGATGATGATGAGAAATATGATATTCTGCTATGCATAGTATTATGAAATGATGATGAGGAATATGATGTGATTTTATGCATAACTATGTTATTATATATGAAAGGAAAAGTTCATTATAAACATGACATGCTAAGTTTATGATGCATTATAAGACGCATGATTAAAATCGACGAACCTCGGTAAAGTATATTTTCGAACTTAATAAATCAATCTTAGCATGCTCACTATTTCATAATAACCCGAGGTTCCTGGGGACGATGATGATGACACAATGCATCATGAGGTGAGTACCCTGAGATTCTTTTATAAGTTTCTCACTCCTCTATTTTTCTTTCCATCTCGTCTTCAAAACAGAGGAAGCGTTCGTGAATCACATTGAGGTAAGGGTAGCTGAACTTGAATCCTACTAGTTTCACTCGTATATTTCAGATATCTATCCCTATCCCTGAGTGTTATTACTAGGTGCCATTAATGGATGTCCTTCCATCCATATATTATTTATGTTTTATTAGATTGCCTACACTTAGTCTTATTCTGTTGGTAGGCAAAATATCTATATGATATGTAATTATGGATGCTGTATGATGGAGCCAATATATTATGATGTGATGTTTGTAAATTCCTATGTGTCTTTTAAATTTTGCTAAATCATTCACGTTAAGCGCGGCTCACGTTTTCAATTATGTTTTAAAAAAAAAATGGCTCGTAATTTCACTAAGTATTTTCAAAGCATGATTAAGGAACTGAAGCAAAGAGTAAAGTCTAGTAATTAATCATCCGCCTAGGTGTATTGGGTTAATTATTAGGGTGTTACATTTCCATACTCAATTAATATTTTCTTGTATTTGAAACTGATGGTTTTTACTAGAGTGAGTTTTCCTCATACTCGAGTATAGGTTGAAAGATGCTCAACTAAAGGTTGAGTGGTCAGGACAAGTTTATTGCCTTTAAAATGGTAAGATGGAAAGTCAGACTCTAGATCTTGATCTCGATGGTCTACCATGGTTCAAATGCCTAGATTTTCAGATTGGGACCAACCTTGATTGGATAGTGATGATGGAAAGGCTATGTGGTGAAAATGAGAAAAGAAACGAACTAGCCACTTGTACTCGAATACTATGAACCCGTAAATTCGAGACGTTGCTTCCGTATTCATGTGCATGAAACTAATAAAAAACCTATGTCACCTTCCTGGCATAAATACGTGGTTAATAATAGGCAATGTTCAAACTAGGGCTCCATGTTTTTGAATGCACGCATGCATTCTATTGCAAAGAACTTGTAACATCCTGCTTTATGGATTGCGACCTTTCCAAACTGACACGGGTCTTTTCAAGTGCTTTGCCCTCACTCACATGCTTCCTGGGAAAACTTCCCAGGAGGTCACCATCCCAAAATTACCCCAAGTCAAGCACGCTGATTGAGGAGTTCTTTCGTGATGGGCTACCGAAAAGAAAGATGCATCTTTGTGGCATAGGTAGTACCAATCAATTCATATAAGCCTTCCTTAATCTATAGTCCCATACCTATACAGAACTTAGGACCCTTCTCATTCGGGTGTGTAATCGGTTCATTCACCCCTCGCTGGAGGCGGAGCCGCTCCTTGTCCGTGCCCTTTCAGGGCGATCACTCCATGCCTCGTCCCGGGCGTTACATGCCCACCAACTTCCGCTTGGTTCGTCCCAGAACCACACCGTCCTGGAGAGGTGCGGCTCTGATACCATTTGTAACATCCCCTGCTGCTTTATGGATTCCGCTGTCCCCACAAAGGACCGGGTCTTTCCGTGCTTGCCCTCACTCACATGCTTCCTGGAAAACTTCCAAGGTCACCCATCCCAAAATTACCCCAAGTCAAGCACGCTTCACTGTGGAGTTCTTTCGTGATGGGCTACCAAAAGAAAGATGCATCTTTGTGGCATAGGTAGTACCAATCAATTCATATAAGCCTTCCTTAACTGTATAGTCCCATACCTATACAGGTTAGGACCCTCTCATTCGGGTGTGTAATCGGTTCATTCATGTACCCCTCGCTGGAGGGGGGAGCCGCTCCTTGTCCGTGCCCTTCAGAGGCGATCACTCCATGCCTCGTCCCTGCGTTCCAGAACTCTATTTGGATACTCGAGTATAGGATGACATGTACTCGACTATAGGTTATTCAAGCTCTAAACTAACGTTTAATGAATTTGAACGTGGGATGCTATGTACCCGAATATGTTATCTACTATTCATCATGGTTTATAGTTACTATTCATGGAGTTGCTATTCGTTATGGTTTAGTGGTTTGCCTATTCGGTTGCGGTCAAGGGTTTTGGGATTCGAGCATAGGTTTCCAATACTCAAGTAATATTTTCTTGTATTTGAAACTGATGCTTTTACCGAGTGAGTTTTCCTCATACTTGAGTATAGGATGATAGATATTCAACTAAAGGTTCACAGTGGTCAAGGACAAGTTTATTGCCTTTAAAATGGTAAGATGGAAAGTCAGGACTCAAATCTTGATCTCGATGGTCTACCATGGTTCTAATGTTAACCCGTTAAGAATCAGACCAACCTTGATTGGATAGTGATGATGGAAAGGCTATATGGTGAAAGTGAGAAAAGAAACGAACTAGCAACTTGTACTCGAATACTATGAACCCGTACTGAAGTACGTTGCTTCCATATTCGAGTGCATGAAACTAATAAAAGAAACCTATGTCACCTTCCTGGCATAAATACGTGGTTAATAATAGGAAAAATTCAAACTAGGGCTCCATGTTTTTGAATGCACGCATGCATTCTATTGCAAAGAACTCTATTTGGATACTCTAGTATAGGATGACATGTATTCGACTATAGGTTATTCAAGCTCTAAACTAAGTTGAAAGAATTTGAACATGCGATGCTATGTACCGAGTATGTTATCCACTATTCATCATGGTTTATAGTTACTATTCATTGAGTTGCTATTCGTTAGGTTTAGGGGTTTGGCTTTTCGGTTTGCGGTCAAGGGTTTTGGGATTCGAGCATAGGTTTCCAATACTCAATTAATATTTTCTTGTATTTGAAAACTGATGCTTTTTACTAGAGTGAGTTTTCCTCATACTCGAGTATAGGATGATAGATACTCAACTAAAGGTTCACGTGGTCAAGGACAAGTTTATTGCCTTTAAAATGGTAAGATGGAAAGTCAACTCCAAATCTTGATCTCGATGGTCTACGATGGCTCTAATGCTGCACCTGTTTAGATTCAGACCAACCTTGATTGGATAGTGATGATGGAAAGGCTATGTGGTGAAAGTGAGAAAGAAACGAACTAGCAACTTGTACTCGAATACTATGAACCCGTACTAAAGTACGTTGCTTGCCATATTCAATTGCATGAAACTAATAGAAAAAAACCTATGTCACCTTCCTGGCATAAATACGTGGTTAATAATAGGCAATGTTCAAACTAGGGCTCCATGTTTTTGAATGCACGCATGCATTCTATTGCAAAGAACTCTATTTGGATACTCGATTATAGGATGACATGTATCGACTATAGGTTATTAAGCTCTAAACTAAAGTTGAATGAATTTGAACGTGGGATGCTATGTACCCGAGTATGTTATCCACTATTCATCATGGTTTATAGTTACTATTCATTGAGTTGCTATTCGTTATGGTTTAGGGGTTTGCCTTTCGGTTTGCGGTCAAGGGTTTTGTGATTAGAGCATAGGTTTCCAATACTCAAGTAATATTTTCTTGTATTTGAAAACTGATGCTTTTTAAAGTGAGTTTTCCTCATACTCGATATAGGATGATAGATACTCAACTAAAGGTTCACAGTGGTCAAGGACAAGTTTATTGCCTTTAAAATGGTAAGATGGAAAGTCAAACTCCAAATCTTGATCTCGATGGTTTACCATGGTTCTGAATGCTAGCATGTTTTCAGATTAGACCAACCTTGATTGGTTAGTGATGATGGAAAGGCTATATGGTGAAAGTTAGAAAAGAAACGAACTAGCAACTTGTACTCGAATACTATGAACCCGTACTCGAGTACGTTGCTTCCCATATTCGAGTGCATGAAACTAATAAAAAAAACCTATGTCACCTTCCTGGCATAAATACGTGGTTAATAATAGGAAAAATTCAAACTAGGGCCCCATGTTTTTGAATGCACGCATGCATTCTATTGCAAGAACTCTATTTGGATACTCGAGTATAGGATGACATGTATTCGACTATAGGTTATTCAAGCTCTTCTAAAGGTTGAATGAATTTGAACGTGGGATGCTATGTACCCGAGTATGTTATCCACTATTCATCATGGTTTATAGTTACAATTCATTGAGTTGCTATTCGTTATGGTTTAGGCGTTTGGCTTTTCGTTTGCGATCAAGGGTTTTGGGGTTCGAGCATAGGTTTCCAATACTCAATTAATATTTTCTTGTATTTGAAACTGATGCTTTTTACCGAGTGAGTTTTCCTCATACTCGAGTATAAGTTGAAAGATACTCAACTAAAGGTTCAAGTGGTCAAGGACAAGTTTATTGCCTTTAAAATGGTAAGATGGAAAGTCAACTCCAGATCTTGATCTCGATGGTCTACCATGGTTCTAAAATGCTAACATTTAAGATAAGACCAACCTTGATTGGATAGTGATGATGGAAAGGCTATGTGGTGAAAATGAGAAAAAACGAACTAGCAACTTGTACTCGATACTATGAACCCGTACTAAAGATACGTTGCTTACCATATTTGAGTGCATGAAACTAATAAAAAAAACCTATGTACCTTCCTGGCATAAATACGTGGTTAATAATAGGAAAAATTCAAACCAGGGCTCCATGTTTTTAATGCACGCATGCATTCTATTGCAAAGAACTCTATTTGGATACTCTAGCATAGGATGACATGTATTCGACTATAGGTTATTCAAGCTCTAAACTAAGTTGAATGAATTTGAACGTGGGATGCTATGTACACGAGTATGTTATCCACTATTCATCATGGTTTATAGTTACTATTCATTGAGTTGCTATTCGTTATGGTTTAGGGGTTTGGCTTTTCGATTTGCGGTCAATGGTTTTTTGGTTCGAGCATAGGTTACCAAGTCCTCATTAATATTTTATTGTATTTGGAACTGATGCTTTTTACAGAGTGAGTTTACCTCATACTCGAGTATAGGATGATAGATACTCAACTAAAGGTTCACAGTGGTCAAGTGTAACGCCCATTTTATTGTAATTTTTACTATTGTTAGGAATTACCGAATTACCGTAGGTAAATATTATATAAAATTTGAGACCAAACAATCCTTAATAAAGGAATATAACGTTAGAAGAGAAGTTAGGAGCAATTCGTGCAAGTATTGCAAACCTCAATTTTCTGTACGTGTAAAATGACCAAAATGCCCTGAGGTTATTTTACTCGGAAAATGAGGATCGTGGGCCCACCCATCCTCAAGGGGATGTTTTGATGTTAATAAGGGATTGTTTTTGTTATGTGTGTTAATAGAGGAGAAGAATCCTAATTTTGAGCTTCAACGCGAAATGACCAAAACGCCCTTACGCTTTTTAACTCCGATTTGCGTGCCGCTAGCCCGAACCTCACTAAAATGTGTTAAAAGGTGTTTTTAAGCCATGATTAACCATTGGTTAAGCTCGAGTGGTCTCGGGCAATTTTTAAGTAAAATGATCGTTTTGCCCCTCTTTGTAGTTTTACAAATTTTGAGATTTTTGATTCGTCTAACAAACCTAAGCAATATTAGGCTCAAATTAAAGCTTATTAAATTCTAATTACTAATCTAGAGTCAAAATTATTTATTTAGATTGATTAGAACCTAAAATTGCTTAAAACACCCAAATTGCTTAGTAATTCACTTAAACCCTTAACCGTAAATTCTCTAAATTGCATGAATACCTTGCCTACACCTAAAAAATACATGGAACACACAAAATCCTCTTCCACAAGGCTGTAATGCATGAAATTATTGAGTAATAAGTCAGAAAATTATTACACAAAAATCCAAAGAATGAAAACAAAGAATCATGAAAACATGGAAACATGATTCCATGTTTTAAGCCACCAAACAAAATGATTTTTCTTCCTTATTTTTTTCCTCTAATTTTTGGTCAGATTTCTTTCCTTTCTTTGTCCATTTATGAGCTGCAAAATCTCTATAAATAGGCATGCTTGAAGATAGTTTAGATGCTTAGTTCATAACTTACACAAATTCTAGTCTTAGGAGCACCAAAAGCTTTCTTTCTTTCTTTCTCTTGGTTGAATTCTCCCTTCAGCTTTTCAAGGATATTTTGCTTCATTTCACTCAAGGAAACCAAGTTCTCTTCCTTTCTTTCAAATCAAATTAGGTAGGGAGGTGTTTCTAAGTTCATTTTATGCTAAGACAAGTTATGTTTCTAGCTCAAAAATGATGTTTTCATGAGCTTTCTTTTAAGTTTTCATTTTCAGTTTCTTCTTCCTTTCTTTTTAAAGTATTTTGGCCATATGGCCTAGCTTATGATGAGACCATGGTTTGATGATGAGATTCTTGAGTGTTGGTTGCAAAGCTTTCACAAGTTAGATCTCTAAAACTTGAAGGTTTCACTAGTTTCCAAAGCTTCTAAAATTTCAGTTTTTCTTTCCTTATTTTCCTTTCATGGTTTCGGCCAAATGGCCTAGGAAGGAATGAAATGATGGCTTGATGATGAGGACCTTGAATATGGGTTGTAAATCCATCACAAGTTAGGCCTCTAAAGCTTGAACATTCCATTTAATGCAAAACTTTAAAGAATAATGTTTTTATCTTGAGGTTTGAATATGAAATATGTATTTTTACTTTGTCTTGCTAAGATACATATATTGGGTTGAAAACATAATTCTCTTAAAGTCTTGAAGGAGCTCTAGTAAAGAGATCAAGTGAACTTGCATCCATGTTTAAGTTTATGCTTTGCATAACCATATTTATTTTATGTCATAACTAAATTCTCAAGAATAAATAAATGAACTTGCATATCTCATGTTTAAATTTCAAGCTTGCATTTCATGTTTAAATTTCAAGTTGTCACTTAATCTCTAAAGATAATAAAGAAGTTGCATCTCATGTTTATTTTATGCTCTCACTTTATTTTATAATGGCTAAAAGAGTCAATGCATGGCATGTTTATTTTATGTCATCACCTAAAAATCCTAGAGCTCAAAGACTTGCCTATGAATCATAAGCGAAGAAATGAGATAATTGGAGTTAAAGAATTTATTCTTTAAGAAGTCTTGAGAATTGGAGCTTAAAAAAATGTAATTCTCTTCTCCCTCACCGGTCCTATGCGGACTACCGGCGCTAGGTTCTTAGATTCTCTTTTCCTCTCCTGGTCCTATGCGGATTCCGCCGCTCCAAGTTTCTTGCATCATGTTTATATTACAAGTTCTTGCATCATGTTTAATTTTCAAGTTATCACCTTAAATCTTAAAGATAAAGAAATGGAATTGCATATCATGTTTATAATTCCAAGCTATCACCTTATAAAGATAAGATTAAAATAAGGTTGCATAGCATGGTAATAATTCAAAGATGTCACCTAAATCTCTAAAGCTCAAGACTTGCTCCTTTTATCTTAAGTGAAATATTTAATTATGAACATTCTTTCAAGTTATAAATCGGTCCCATGGTTAAGTTAGGCCTAAAGTCCTATGACTTCTTTCAAGTTTAACAAAAAGAATTAGTTCTAAAAGAGTTTTAAAACTTTGTAAGAATTTTATGGGAAGCTAGTAATTTATGTGTACTTAAAATATGATTTGATGCTTATTAAGAATTTGGTGTCATTGATTGATTCCCTGGTTTGTATGTTATAGTTGCTGTTGCAAACAATGAAAACTTATGCATGAAATAAAGACATATTTTGTTCCTGGAAGAAAGTGTATTCCTGTAAGAGTGCAATTTGGAAAGATTCTGGCTAAGGAAAGATTTGGTATTTAAGCGTGTCCATTGTGACCCACCTCTCTTCCTGGGAATCTCCAGATGCATGATTACAATTGGTATATATTATTTCGGCATAAGACTATAAATGAGAAAATGTTATGATGATTATGAATGAAGAATTGTATTATGATATAACATGCAAAGACTTAAAGGTGACTCAAAATATATGAGGAAATGATCCTTTGGACCAATCAAACTATAGGCGGTGAAAAGGTGATTCTTGCCCCTAGTCTGTTCTTTCAAAAGGGTAGAGACGAAATTTTACTTATCAAAAGGGATAAGTATGTGGTGACGACTAGCAAGGTATGAGCTCATAACCTAGATTACTCCCAAAAGGGTGGAGTATAGGGTGGCCCAAGAAAATGATGATGAAAGTAACTTTAAGTCACCTAAGAAACTAAGTAAATGCATTATGTGAATATGATGTTCTGCTATGCATAGTATTTATGAGATGATGATGAGAAATATGATATTCTGCTATGCATAGTATTATGAAATGAATATGAGGAATATGATGTGATTTTATGCATAACTATGTTATTATATATGAAAGGAAAAGTTCATTATAAACATGACATGCTAAGTTTATGATGCATTATAAGACGCATGATTAAAGGACGAACCTCGGTAAAGTATATTTTCGAACTTAATAAATCAATCTTAGCATGCTCACTATTTCATAATAACCCGAGGTTCCTGGGGACGATGATGATGACACAATGCATCATGAGGTGAGTACCCTCCTGAGATTCTTTTATAAGTTTCTCACTCCCTCTATTTTTCTTTCCATCTTGTCTTCAAAACGGAAGGAAGCGTTCGTGAATCACATTGAGGCTCAAGGGTACTGAACTTGAATCCTGCTAGTTTCACTCGTATATTTCAGATATCTCCCTATTCCTGGAGTGTTATTACTAGGTGCCATTAATGGATGTCCTTCCATCCATATATTATTTATGTTTTATTAGATTGCCTACACTTAGTCTTATTCTGTTGGTAGGCAAAATATCTATATGATATGTAATTATGGATGCTATATGATGGAGCCAATATATTATGATGTGATGTTTGTAAATTCCTATGTGTCTTTTAAATTTTGCTAAATCATTCACGTTAAGCTCGCTCACGTTTTCAATTATGTTTTAAAAAAAAATGGCTCGTAATTTCACTAAGTATTTCAAAGCATGATTAAGGAACTGAAGCAAAGAGTAAAGTCTAGTAATTAATCAGACCTGCCTATGTAACGCCCCAATTTTTGTTAATTTTTACTGTCATTAGGAATTACCGAATTACGTAGGTAAATATTATATAAAATTTGAGACCAAACAATCCTTAATAAAGGAATATAACGTTAGAAGAGAAGTTAGGAGCAATTCGTGCAAATATTGCAAACCCCAATTTCTGTACGTGTAAAATGACCAAAATGCCCTGAGGTTATTTTACTCAAAAATGAGGATCGTGGGCCCCACCCATCCTCAAGGGGATGTTTTGATGTTAATAAGGGATTGTTTGTGTTATGTGTGTTAATAGAGGAGAAGAATCCTAATTTTGAGCTCGACGCGCGAAATGACCAAAACGCCCTTACTTTTTAATTCGATTTGCGTGCCGGTTAGAGCCGAACCTCACTAAAATGTGTTAAAAGGTGTTTTTAAGCCATGATTAACCATTGGTTAAGCTTGGTCTCGGGCAATTTTTAAGTAAAATGACCGTTTTGCCCCTGTCTTGTAGTTTTACAAATTTTGAGATTTTTGATTCGTCTAACAAAACCTAAGCAATATTAGGCTCAAATTAAAGCTTATTAAATTCTAATTATTAATCTAGAGTCAAAATTATTTATTTAGATTGATTAGAACCTAAAATTGCTTAAAACACCCAAATTGCTTAGTAATTCACTTAAACCCTTAACCGTAAATTCTCTAAATTGCATGAATACCTTGCCTACACCTAAATAATACATGGAACACACAAAATCCTCTTCCATGAGGCTGTAATGCACGAAATTATTGATAATCAGCCATAATCATTAGAATTATTGCAAATAATGCACTAAAACAAAATGCCAAAAAATTCCTAAAACATGGCATAAAACATGCCTTAAACAAGAAATGATTTTCCTTCCTTTGTTCCCCTGAAATTTCCAAAATTATTTCTCTTCCTCTTGTCCATTTATGAGCTTGAATTCTCTATAAATAGGCATGCTTGAAGATTAGAAGCTTGCTCATAACTTACACAAATTCTAGTTTTAGGAGCACCAAAAGCTCTCATTTCCTCCTCCTCTTGGCTGAATTCTTTCTTCAAGTTTTCAAGAATATTTTCTTCATTTCACTCAAGAAACCAAGTTCTCTTCCTTTCCTTCAAATCAGATTAGGTAGGGAGTTGTTTTTAAGTTTATTTCTATGCTTTGCTAAGTGTTGTTCTTGGTTCAAAATGATGATTTCATGGATTTTCTCTAGTTTTTCCATTTGGTTTTCTTCTTCCTTTTTCTTTGAACAATTCAGCCATATGGCCTAGGTGGGACTAAGATGATGGCTTGATGATGAGGACCTTGAGGGTGGGTTGTGAATCCATCACAAGTTAGGCCTCTAAAGCTTGAAAGTTCCACTTGATGCAAAACTTTAAAGAATAATATTTTTATGATGTTTTTATGATCTTGAGTTTAGAACTTGAAAGATGTATTTTTCACTTTGTCTTGCTAAGATATATTGGGTTGAATTTATATTTCTCTAAAGTCTTGGAGGAGCTCTAGTAAAGAAATAAAATGAACTTGCATCCATGTTTAAGTTTATGCCTTGCATAACCATGTTTACTTTCTATGTCATCACTAAATTCTCAAGAATGAATAAATGAACTTGCATATTCATGTTTAAATTTCCAAGCTTGCATTTCATGTTTATATTTCAAGTTGTCACTTAATCTCTAAAGATAATAAAGAAGTTGCATCTCATGTTTATTTTATGCTCTCACTTTATTTTATAATGGCTAAAAAAGTCAATGCATGGCATGTTTATTTTATGTCATCACCTAAAAATCCTAGAGCTCAAAGACTTGCTTATGAATCATAAGCAAAGAAATGAGATAATTGGAGTTAAAGAATTTATTCTTTAAGAAGTCTGAGAATTGGAGCTTAAAAAAAATGTAATTCTCATCTCCCTCAGGTCCTATGCGGACTACGCGCTCGGTTGCTTAAGATTCTCTCTCCTCTCCTAGTCCTATGCGGTCCGCAACAGTTTCTTGCATCATGTTTATATTACAAGTTCTTGCATCATGTTTAATTTTCAAGTTATCACCTTAAATCTTAAAGATAAAGAAATGGAATTGCATATCATGTTTATAATTCCAAGCTATCACCTTATAAAGATAAGATTAAAATAAGGTTGCATAGCATGGTAATAATTCAAAGATGTCACCTAAATCTCTAAAGCTCAAGACTTGCTCCTTTTATCTTAAGTGAAATATTTAATTATGAACATTCTTTCAAGTTATAAATCGGTCCCATGGTTAAGTTAGGCCTAAAGTCCTATGACTTCTTTCAAGTTTAACAAAAAGAATTAGTTCTAAAAGAGTTTTAAAACTTTGTAAGAATTTTATGGGAAGCTAGTAATTTATGTGTACTTAAAATATGATTTGATGCTTATTAAGAATTTGGTGTCATTGATTGATTCCCTGGTTTATATGTTATAGTTGCTGTTGCAAACAATGAAAACTTATGCATGAAATAAAGACATATTCTATTCCTGGAAGAAAGTGTATTCCTAAGAGTGCAATTGGAAAGATTCTGGCTAAGGAAAGATTTGGTATTTAAGCGTGTCCATTGTGACCCACCTCTTTCCTGGGAATCTCCCAGATGCATGATTCCAGTTGGTATATATTATTTCGGCATAAGACTATAAATGAGAAAATGTTATGATGATTATGAATGAAGAATTGTATTATGATATAACATGCAAAGACTTAAAGGTGACTCAAAATATATGAGAAAATGATCCTTTGGACCAATCAAACTATAGGCGGTGAAAAGGTGATTCTTGCCCCTAGTCTGTTTCTCAAAAGGGTAGAGGGAATTTTTACTTATCAAAAGGGATAAGTATGTGCTGGTGACGACTAGCAAGGTATGAGCTCATAACCTAGATTACTCCCAAAAGGGTGGAGTATAGGGTGGCCCAGGAAAATGATGATGAAAGTAACTTTAAGTCACCTAAGAAACTAAGTAAATGCATTATGTGAATATGATGTTCTGCTATGCATAGTATTTATGAGATGATGATGAGAAATATGATATTCTGCTATGCATAGTATTATGAAATGATGATGAGGAATATGATGTGATTTTATGCATAACTATGTTATTATATATGAAAGGAAAAGTTCATTATAAACATGACATGCTAAGTTTATGATGCATTATAAGACGCATGATTAAAGGGACGAACCTCGGTAAAGTATATTTTCGAACTTAATAAATCAATCTTAGCATGCTCACTATTTCATAATAACCCGAGGTTCCTGGGGACGATGATGATGACACAATGCATCATGAGGTGAGTACCCTACTGAGATTCTTTTTATAAGTTTCTCACTCCCTCTATTTTTCTTTCCATCTCGTCTTCAAGAAAGGAAGGAAGCGTTCGTGAATCACATTGAGGCTGTCAGGACTGAACTTGAATCCTGCTAGTTTCACTCGTATATTTCAGATATCTATCCCTATCCCTGGAGTGTTATTACTAGGTGCCATTAATGGATGTCCTTCCATCCATATATTATTTATGTTTTATTAGATTGCCTACACTTAGTCTTATTCTGTTGGTAGGCAAAATATCTATATGATATGTAATTATGGATGCTGTATGATGGAGCCAATATATTATGATGTGATGTTTGTAAATTCCTATGTGTCTTTTAAATTTTGCTAAATCATTCACGTTAGCGGCTCACGTTTTCAATTATGTTTAAAAAAAAAAATGGCTCGTAATTTCACTAAGTATTTTCAAAGCATGATTAAGGAACTGAAGCAAAGAGTAAAGTCTAGTAATTAATCAGATCCTGCCTAGGTGTATTGGGTTAATTATTAGGGTGTTACATTTTGGTATCGGAGTTAACTCTCACGAGCCTGAGGATTGGACTGACTATGCTTCTAAAGCATAATACGTTAGTAATGTCATGTGTAGATGTTTATCATTAGGATGAGCTTGAGGATTAGAAATACATGACTCCTGTATGTTGAAAGTGCCATGGTAACTTGCTCACTTTGCATGGAATATTGGGCTTGATCACCTCAATGTTGCTGTTTTGTGTGTATAGGGACCAATGGCACGACGACAACAACTAGGAGCGGCACGGATAACCAAGATAATGAGACCGCTGAAGCACTTCGCGTAGCAAGGACCATGAGAATGATGATGGAACGGATGGATCAGAATCGTCAAGCTAATATAAATCAAGGACATGAAATTCCCGAACATGCTCGTTTCGGGGAATTTCGTAAGGCGAATCCACTGTTTCAAGGGGACCTAAATCCTAATGTAGCAGATGAATGGATTCAAATATGAGAAGGTCTTTGCCTAGTTCCATGTTCAGAGGAGCAGAGGTCACTTTTGCCACCCACATGCTTGAGGGTGATGGGCTTCTGGTGGACGGTGTTCGAAGACTCCTGGAGGCAACCGAAGTGGACATTGATTGGGAATTATTCAAGGTCCATTTTTACGAGAAGTACTTTCCGGAGTCGGTTAGAAATGCTAAGGACATTGAATTCATGCAACTTGTCCAGGGGAATATGAATGTGGCTCAGTATCCTGCAGATTTGAGGAACTCATTAAGTTCTCAAGGATGTACCAAGGTAACCCTGATGAGTATTGGAAATGCATTAAATACGAGTCAGGGTTAAAGGCAGAACTTAATGTGGCAGTTGCGCACTTGGAAATCAGGGATTTCTCTACCTTAGTCAACAAATGCCGCATCATTGAAGAAGGGCAGAGAAGCTGGGTACTTCAAAGTCTAGAATATCATCAAAAGCTGACACCTCAAGGTCAACGTTCAAGAGGCAAAATCGACCTCCATTTCCACATCAATCAAGATCACAAGTGCCACAAAGGAACTTTCATCAAGGAAGACCGAACAACAACAACAACCGCTATAATAATCCAGCAATCGCAACAACAACAATAATAACAATAAAGGGAAAGCACCACAAAGAGGTCCGCAGCACCTCCACGACCCGTGCCATCCATGGAATGTCCCAAGTGCGGCAAGAATCATGGGAGCATGCCATGTCGAGCCGAACAAATGTGTGCTACCGGTGTGGAAAACCAGGTCATTACTCCCGGAATGCACAGAAAGGAACCCGCCAACCCCCAATCCAAGCAGGAATACCAAGGAAGGGTATTCACCGTTAATGCTGAAGAAACGACAAAGTCACGAATCTCGTGGAAGGTAAGTGTAATATGTATGGTAGAAACTTAATTGTACTATAATTCTGGCGCTTCCCATTCTTTTATCTCCCACTCGTGTGTTAAAACCCTTAACTTGCATATAACTGACTTCCTTTTGACCTTATTGTTTCTACCCTGGAAAACCCGTTAGGACTTGTAAATGTTGTTTAGATTGCCATTTTGTTATTGAGAATAGATCATTTGTTTTAGATCTCATTTGCTTACCCATGCAAGGTTTAGATGTGATTCTTGGCATGGATTGGCTTGAAGCCAACCGTGTACTGTTAAGCTCCTATGAGAAAACCATTACTTTTCTTCCTGTTCCATTAGAACCTAAGAAACCCATAAGTCTTTACATAACTGTAGAAATGGACTGTGGTAAGGGTGAGAGTAAAGGTTATATTTTCCTAGCCGCTAGTGATGTAGACTTTGAGCAAAGTATCGATGAGATACCGATAGTAAGAAATTATCCCGAAGTATTTCCAGATGAGATACAGAGTTTCCCCCAAGAGAGAGATAGAGTTTTCCATAGAATTGCTTCAGTGCAGGTCCCATATCCATAGCCCCATCAGGATGTCCCCATTAAGTTGACCGAGTTGAAAGCTCAGTTGGAGGATTTATTGGAGAAAAAGTTTGTTAGACCTAGTGCGTCACCTTGGGGAGCCCCTGTTGTTTGTGAAGAAAAAGGATGGGAGTATGAGGATGTGTGTTGACTATAGGCAATTGAATAAAGTGACAGTGAAGAACAAATACCCTTTGCCTAGGATAGATGACTTGATGGACAAGCTAAAGGCGCAACGTGTTTTCTAAGATTGATTTGAGGTCAGGTTACCACCAGATTAGGGTGAGAGATGAAGATATACCAAAAACGGCCTTTCGTACCCGATACGGCCATTTTGAGTTTGCAGTAATGTCCTTTGGATTAACCAATGCTCCGGCAATTTTTATGGATTACATGAATAGGATCTTTAGACCTATTTAGATCAGTTTGTGGTTGTCTTTATAGATGACATTCTCATTACTCTAAGACCCACGAGGAGCATGAACGCCACCTAACTATAGTCCTGGAAATCCTGAAGGAAAAGAAACTATATGCCAAGCTTTCTAAGTGTGAATTCTGGTTGGATGAGGTGAAATTTTTAGGGCATGTAGTATCTAAGAAAGGAATTGCTGTAGATCCTAGTAAGGTGGAAACGGTTGTAAACTGGGAAAGACCAACCACGGTAACTGAAGTAAGGAGCTTCTTAGGTTTAGCTGGTTATTACCGTCGGTTTATCAAGGGATTTTCCCAGATTTCCCTTCCTTGACTAAGCTAACTAGGAAAAACACCTCTTTTTCATGGACCCCGGAGTGTGAAAAGAGCTTTCAAGAGCTGAAACACAAGCTAACCTCAACCCCTTTTAGTGTGTCACGACCCCAATGTGCCTTCGGAAGTGTCCTGTGATGCTTCGAGGAAGGGTTTGGGTTGTGTACTGATGCAGGATAGGCAAGTGGTGGCCTATGCATCGAGGCAACTCAAGCCACATGAGGCAAATTACCCCACCCATGACCTTGAGTTAGCCGCTCTCGTGTTTGCTCTAAAGATTTGGAGACACCATTTATACGGAGTGAGGTTTGAGGTGTTTTCTGATCACAAGAGTTTGAAATATCTCTTTGATCAAAAAGAGCTAAACATGAGGCAAAGAAGGTGGATGGAGTTTTTAAAAGATTATGATTTCGGGTTAAACTATCATCAGGTAAAGCTAATGTTGTAGCTGATGCCCTAAGTAGGAAATCCTTACAAGTGTCCCGTTTGATGGTGAAAGAGATTGAGTTAATTGAGCAATTTAGAGACCTCAACCTAGGAATGACCTTGACCACTAAGGGCATAAGAGCTTGTCACCTTAGTGTGACAAGTGAATTCAAGGAAAGAATTGCTCAAGCCCAAAGGAAAGATACAGAATTTCAAGAGACCTTAGAGGCAGGTAAGAGCTGATAAGTTGAAAGGTTTTACCCAAGGGAATGATAGTTTATGGAGGTTTGAAGGTCGTATATGTGTACCTGCTAGTGGTGACCTCCGAAGGATATTTTGGAGGAAGCCCATAAGAGTCATTTCACCCTCCATCCTGGTGCCACCAAGATGTATCAAGATTTGAGGAAGATGTTCTGGTGGCCTGGATTGAAAAGGATGTGTGCACATGGGTGAATAAATGCTTGGTATGTCAAAAGGTGAAGATTGAGCACCAAAGACCCTGGAATGTTGCAACCCCTATCAATCCCCGAGTGGAAGTGGGATAGTATCTCCATGGATTTTGTAACTGGACTACCAAGGACCCAAGCGAATCATGACGCCATTTGGGTAATAGTGGATCGGTTGACTAAATCAGCCCACTTTTACCTATTAAGGTGACTTATTCCTTGGATAGGTTAGCACAGTTATATATTCAGGAGATAGTAAGATTACATGGAGTACCGTCGACGATAATCTCGGATCGGGATCCACGATTCGTCACGATTTTGGGGAGCTTTTCAGAAGGCGTTTGGTTCAAAGCTCTGTCTTGACCGGCTTATCACCCAACGGACGGTCAATTGAAAGAACTATCCAAACTTTGGAAGACATGTTGAGGGCATGTGTTTTAGATCAAAGAGGAGTTGGGATAAGTACCTACCATTTTGAATTTGCATATAACAACAGTTATCATGCAAGTATCGGTATGGCACCATACGAGGCCCTCTATGGACGGAAGTGTCAATCACCTCTATGTTGGTATGAGCCAGAGAAGCAAAGTCTACTTGGACGGATATTGTGAGGAAACGACGGAACAAATCAAGAAGATTAGGGATAAGATTCACTGCTAAAGTCGCAGAAAAACTATGCGGACAAGCGGCGAAAACCGCTAGATTTTCAAGAAGGGGACCATGTGTTCCTAAATCACCCCCACAGGCATAGGCCGAGCAATGAAAGTAAAGAAATTGAGCCCAGATTTCTTGGTCCGTTTGAAATCCTTAGCAAAATAGGATATGTAGCCTACCGTATAGCCCTACCCGAGTTCTCCAACCTTCATGATGTTTTCCATGTCTCCAAGTAAGGAAATATCATTCTGACCCAAGTCATGTACTAGAGCCAGAACATGTACAATTAAGAGATGACCTAACGTTTAACTTACCACCCACGAGAATCGTTGACCGAGAGTTAAGCGTTAAGAAACAAGGTTGTACCCCTAGTCAAAGTAGCATGGGGACGAGATGAAACCAAAGAAGTTACATGGAAGCTGGAATCAGATGCAAGCAAGTATAAGCTATTCTCAGGTAACGAATTTCGAGGGCGAAATTCTTTTTAAGGAGAGTAATGTAACGCCCCAATTTCCTGTAATTTTCTGTCATTAGGAATTACCGAATTCCGTAGGTAAATATTATATAAAATTTGAGACCAAACAATCCTTAATAAAGGAATATAACGTTAGAAGAGAAGTTAGGAGCAATTCGTGCAAATATTGCAAACCCCAATTTTCTTACGTGTAAAATGACCAAAATGCCCCTGAGGTTATTTTACTCAGAAAATGAGGTCGTGGGCCCCACCCATCCTCAAGGGGATGTTTTGATGTTAATAAGGGATTGTTTGTGTTATGTGTGTTAATAGAGGAGAAGAATCCTAATTTTGAGCTCGACGCGAAATGACCAAAACGCCCTTAGCTTTTTTTAATTGCGTGCCCATAAGTAAACCTCACTAAAATGTGTTAAAAGGTGTTTTTAAGCCATGATTAACCATTGGTTAAGCTCGGGTGGTCTCGGGCAATTTTTAAGTAAAATGACCGTTTTGCCCCTCTTTGTAGTTTTACAAATTTTGAGATTTTTGATTCGTCTAACAAACCTAAGCAATATTAGGCTCAAATTAAAGCTTATTAAATTCTAATTACTAATCTAGAGTCAAAATTATTTATTTAGATTGATTAGAACCTAAAATTGCTTAAAACACCCAAATTGCTTAGTAATTCACTTAAACCCTTAACCGTAAATTCTCTAAATTGCATGAATACCTTGCCTACACCTAAATAATACATGGAACACACAAAACCCTCTTCCATGAGGCTGTAATGCATGAAATAATTGAGCCATAATCAGCCATAATCATTAGAATTATTGCAAATAATGCACTAAAACAAAATGCCAAAAAATTCCCTAAAACATGGCATAAAACATGCCTTAAACAAGAAATGATTTTCCTCCCTTTGTTCCCCATGAAAAATCCGAAAATTATGCCTCTTCCTTTGTCCATTTATGAGCTTGAAATCTCTATAAATAGGCATGCTTGAAGAGTCTTAGAAGCTTGCTCATAACTTACACAAATTCTAGTTTTAGGAGCACCAAAAGCTCTCATTTCCTCCTCCTCTTGGCTGAATTCTTTCTTCAAGTTTTCAAGAATATTTTCTTTCATTTCACTCAAGAAACCAAGTTCTCTTCCTTTCCTTCAAATCAGATTAGGTAGGGAGTTGTTTTTAAGTTTATTTCTATGCTTTGCTAAGTGTTGTTCTTGGTTCAAAATGATGATTTCATGGATTTTCTCTAGTTTTTCCATTTGGTTTTCTTCTTCCTTTTTCTTTGAACAATTCAGCCATATGGCCTAGGTGGGACTAAGATGATGGCTTGATGATGAGGACCTTGAGGGTGGGTTGTGAATCCATCACAAGTTAGGCCTCTAAAGCTTGAAAGTTCCACTTGATGCAAAACTTTAAAGAATAATATTTTTATGATGTTTTTATGATCTTGAGTTTAGAACTTGAAAGATGTATTTTTCACTTTGTCTTGCTAAGATATATTGGGTTGAATTTATATTTCTCTAAAGTCTTGGAGGAGCTCTAGTAAAGAAATAAAATGAACTTGCATCCATGTTTAAGTTTATGCCTTGCATAACCATGTTTACTTTCTATGTCATCACTAAATTCTCAAGAATGAATAAATGAACTTGCATATTCATGTTTAAATTTCCAAGCTTGCATTTCATGTTTAAATTTCAAGTTGTCACTTAATCTCTAAAGATAATAAAGAAGTTGCATCTCATGTTTATTTTATGCTCTCACTTTATTTTATAATGGCTAAAAAAGTCAATGCATGGCATGTTTATTTTATGTCATCACCTAAAAATCCTAGAGCTCAAAGACTTGCTTATGAATCATACAAAGAAATAAGATAATTGGAGTTAAAGAATTTATTCTTTAAGAAGTCTAGAATTGGAGCTTAAAAAAAAATGTAATCATCTCCCTCAGGTCCTATGCGGACTACGCCGCTCCGGTTGCTTAAGATTTCTTCTCCTCTTCCTTGCGGATTCCCGCTTCAGTTTCTTGCATCATGTTTATATTACAAGTTCTTGCATCATGTTTAATTTTTAAGTTATCACCTTAAATCTTAAAGATAAAGAAATGGAATTGCATATCATGTTTATAATTCCAAGCTATCACCTTATAAAGATAAGATTAAAATAAGGTTGCATAGCATGGTAATAATTCAAAGATGTCACCTAAATCTCTAAAGCTCAAGACTTGCTCCTTTTATCTTAAGTGAAATATTTAATTATGAACATTCTTTCAAGTTATAAATCGGTCCCATGGTTAAGTTAGGCCTAAAGTCCTATGACTTCTTTCAAGTTTAACAAAAAGAATTAGTTCTAAAAGAGTTTTAAAACTTTGTAAGAATTTTATGGGAAGCTAGTAATTTATGTGTACTTAAAATGTGATTTGATGCTTATTAAGAATTTGGTGTCATTGATTGATTCCCTGGTTTATATGTTATAGTTGTTGTTGCAAACAATGAAAACTTATGCATGAAATAAAGACATATTCTATTACTGGAAGAAAGTGTATTCCTGTAAGAGTGCAATTGGAAAGATTCTGGCTAAGGAAAGATTTGGTATTTAAGCGTGTCCATTGTGACCCACCTCTCTTCCTGGAATCTCAGATGCATGATTTAGTTGGTATATATTATTCGGCATAAGACTATAAATGAGAAAATGTTATGATGATTATGAATGAAGAATTGTATTATGATATAACATGCAAAGACTTAAAGGTGACTCAAAATATATGAGAAAATGATCCTTTGGACCCATCAAACTATAGGCGGTGAAAAGGTGATTCTTGCCCCCTAGTCTGTTCTCTCAAAAGGGTAGAGAGGAATTTTTACTTATCAAAAGGGATAAGTATATGCTGGTGACGACTAGCAAGGTATGAGCTCATAACCTAGATTACTCCCAAAAGGGTGGAGTATAGGGTGGCCCAGGAAAATGATGATGAAAGTAACTTTAAGTCACCTAAGAAACTAAGTAAATGCATTATGTGAATATGATGTTCTGCTATGCATAGTATTTATGAGATGATGATGAGAAATATGATATTCTGCTATGCATAGTATTATGAAATGATGATGAGGAATATGATGTGATTTTATGCATAACTATGTTATTATATATGAAAGGAAAAGTTCATTATAAACATGACATGCTAAGTTTATGATGCATTATAAGACGCATGATTAAAACCGACGAACCTCGGTAAAGTATATTTTCGAACTTAATAAATCAATCTTAGCATGCTCACTATTTCATAATAACCCGAGGTTCCTGGGGACGATGATGATGACACAATGCATCATGAGGTGAGTACCCTACTGAGATTCTTTTTATAAGTTTCTCACTCCCTCTATTTTTCTTTCCATCTCGTCTTCAAAATAGAAGGAAGCGTTCGTGAATCACATTGAGGCTTCAGGGTAGCTGAACTTGAATCCTGCTAGTTTCACTCGTATATTTCAGATATCTATCCCTATCCCTGAGTGTTATTACTAGGTGCCATTAATGGATGTCCTTCCATCCATATATTATTTATGTTTTATTAGATTGCCTACACTTAGTCTTATTCTTGGTAGGCAAAATATCTATATGATATGTAATTATGGATGCTGTATGATGGAGCCAATATATTATGATGTGATGTTTGTAAATTCCTATGTGTCTTTTAAATTTTGCTAAATCATTCACGTTAAGCGACTCACGTTTTCAATTATGTTTAAAAAAAAAAATGGCTCGTAATTTCACTAAGTATTTTCAAAGCATGATTAAGGAACTGAAGCAAAGAGTAAAGTCTAGTAATTAATCAGGACCTGCCTAGGTGTATTGGGTTAATTATTAGGGTGTTAACCTAGGTGTATTAGGTTAATTCTAGGGTGTTACATCAAGGACAAGTTTATTGCCTTTAAAATGGTAAAGTGGAAAGTCAAGATCCAAATCTTGATCTCGATGGTCTACCATGGTTATGAATGTCCTAGCATCTTCAGTAGGACCAACCTTGATTGGATAGTGATGATGGAAAGGCTATGTGGTGAAAGTGAGAAAAGAAACGAACTAGCAACTTGTACTCGAATACT
>JAMLFY010000001.1:539530-592206 GCA_030441495.1 Dalbergia oliveri
CATATTTGAGTACAAGAAACTAATAAAAAACCTATGTGACCTTCCTGGCATGAATACGTAATTAATAATAGGCAAAGTTCAAACTAGGTCTCCATGTTTTTGAACGCATGCGTTCTATTGCAAAGAACTCTATTTGGATACTGTTGTATAGGATGACACGTGGTCAATATAGGTTATTCAAGCTCTCAACTAATAGTTTAATGAATTTGAACGTGGGATGCTACAATACCCGATATCTTATCAACTATTCATGATGGTTTATAGTTACTATTCATTGAGTTGCAATTCGTTATGGTTTAGGGGTTTGGCTTTTGGTTGCGATCAAGGGTTTTGGGGTTCGAGCATAGGTTTCCAATACTCAAGTAATATTTTCTTGTATTTGAAACTTGATGCTTTTTACCAGAGTGAGTTTTCCTCATACTCGAGTATAGGATGATATATACTCAACTAAAGGTTCATAGTGGTCAAGGACAAGTTTAATGCCTTTAAAATGGTAAGATGGAAAGTTAGGCTCCAAATCTTGATCTCGATGGTTTACCATGGTTCTAAATGTCTAAGCATATTTAGATTAGTCCAACCTTGATTGGATAGTGATGATGGATAGGCTATGTGGTGAATGTGAGAAATAAACGAACTGGCAACTTGTACTGAATACTATAAACCAATACTGGTACGTTGCTCCCATATTCGAGTACAAGAAACTAATGAAAAAACCTATGTGACCTTCCTAGCATGAAATACGTAATTAATAATAGGCAAAGTTCAAACTAGGTCTCCATGTTTTGAATGCACGCATGCATTCTATTACAAAGAACTCTATTTGGATACTCGAGTATAGGATGACATGTATTCGAATATAGGTTATTCAAGCTCTCAACTAAAGTTTAATGAATTGAACGTGGGATGCTATACCCGAGTATCTTATCCACTATTCATCATGGTTTATAGTTACTATTCATTGAGTTGCATTGTTATGGTTTAGGGCTTGGCTTTTTTTTGCGTTCAAGGGTTTTGGGGTTCAGCATAGGTTTCCAATACTCAAGTAATATTTTCTTGTATTTGAAAACTGATGCTTTTTACCGAGTGATTTTTCCTCATACTTGAGTATAGGATGATATACTCAACTAAAGGTTCATAGTGGTCAAGGACAAGTTTATTGCCTTTAAAATGGTAAGATGGAAAGTCAGGCTCCAATCTTGATCTCGATGGTTTACCATGGTTCTAAATGTCTAGCCTGTTTCAGATTAGTCCAACCTTGATTGGATAGTGATGATGGATAGGCTATGTGGTGAATGTAGAAAATAACGAACTGGCAACTTGTACTCGAATACTATGAACCCGTACTAATACGTTGCCTCCATATTGGAGTACAAGAAACTAATGAGAAAAAACCTATGTGACCTTCCTGGCATGAATACGTAATTAATAATAGGCAAAGTTAAACCTAGGTATCCATGTTTTTGAATGCACGCATGCGTTCTATTGCAAAGAACTCTATTTGGATACTCGAGTATAGGATGACATGTGTTCGAATATAGGTTATTCAAGCACTCAACTAAGTTTAATGAATTCGAACGTGGATGCTATGTACCCGAGTATATTATCCACTATTCATCATGGTTTATAGTTACTATTCATTGAGTTGCAATTCGTTATGGTTTAGGGGTTTGGCTTTTCGGTTGCGATCAAGGGTTTTGGGGTTCGAGCATAGGTTTCCAATACTCAAGTAATATTTTCTTGTATTTGAAACTGATGCTTTTTAGAAGTGAGTTTTCCTCATTCTCGAGTATAGGATGATATATACTCAACTAAAGGTTCATAGTGGTCAAGGACAAGTTTATTGCCTTTAAAATGGTAAGATGGAAAGTCAAGAGCTCCAAATCTTGATCTCGATGGTTTACCATGGTTCTAAATGTCTAGCCTGTTTCAGATTATCCAACCTTGATTGGATAGTGATGATGGATAGGCTATGTGGTGAATGAGAGAAAATAACGAACTGGCAACTTGTACTCGAATACTATGAATTACAGATTTACTAAAATTGCCTCCTAATTGAGTACAAGAAACTAATGAGAAAAAACCTATGTGACCTTCCTGGCATGAATACGTGATTAATAATAGGCAAAGTTCAAACTAGGTCTCCATGTTTTTGAATGCACGCATGCGTTCTATTGCAAAGAACTCTATTTGGATCTCGAGTATAGGATGACATGTGGTTCAATATAGGTTATTCAAGCTCTCAACTGAAGGTTTAATGAATTGAACGTGGGATGCTATGTACCCGAGTATCTTATCCACTATTCATCATGGTTTATAGTTACTATTCATTGAGTTGCAATTCGTTATGGTTTAGGGGTTTGGCTTTTTGGTTTGCGATCAAGGGTTTTGGGGTTAAAGCATAGGTTTCCAATACTCAAGTAATATTTTCTTGTATTTGAAACTGATATTTTTAAAGAGTGAGTTTTCCTCATACTCGAGTATAGGATGATATATACTCAACTAAAGGTTCATACGTCAAGGACAAGTTTATTGCCTTTAAAATGGTAAGATGGAAAGTCAGGTCTCCAAATCTTGATCTCGATGGTTTACCATGGTTCTAAAATCCTAACCTTTTTCAGATTAGTCCAACCTTGATTGGATAGTGATGATGGATAGGCTATGTGGTGAATGTGAGAAATAAACGAACTTGGAACTTGTACTCGAATACTATGAACCCAATTCTGGAATACGCTGCTTCCCATATTCGAGTACAAGAAACAAATAAAAAAAAACCTATGTGACCTTCCTGGCATAAATACGTAATTAATAATAGGCAAAGTTCAACCTAGGTCTCCATGTTTTTGAATGCACGCATGCATTCTATTGCAAAGAACTCTATTTGGATACTCGAGTATAGGATGACATGTGGTCGAATATAGGTTATTCAAGCTCTCAACTAAGGTTTAATGAATTTGAACGTGGGATGCTATGTACCCGAGTATGTTATCCACTATTCATCATGGTTTATAGTTACTATTCATTGAGTTGCTATTCGTTATGGTTTAGGGGTTTGGCTTTTCGGTTTGCGATCAAGGGTTTTGGGTTCGAACATAGGTTTCCAATACTCAAGTAATATTTTCTTGTATTTGAAAACTGATGCTTTTTACCAAGAGTGAGTTTTCCTCATACTCAGTATAGGATGATATATACTCAACTAAAGGTTCATAGTGGTCAAGGACAAGTTTATTGCCTTTAAAATGGTAAGATGGAAAGTCAGCTCCAAATCTTGATCTCGATGGTTTACCATGGTTCTGAATGTCTAACCTTCAGATTAGTCCAACCTTGATTGGATAGTGATGATGGATAGGCTATGTGTGAATGTGAGAAAATGAACTGGCAACTTGTACTCGAATACTATGAACCCTTACTCGAGTACATTGCTTCCCATATTAGAGTACAAGAAACTAATAAAAAAAAACCTATGTGACCTTCCTGGCATGAATACGTAATTAATAATAGGCAAAGTTCAAACTAGGTCTCCATGTTTTTGAATGCACGCATGCGTTCTATTGCAAAGAACTCTATTTGGATACTCGTGTATAAGATGACACGTATTCGAATATAGGTTATTCAAGCTCTCAACTAACAGTTTAATGAATTTGAACGGTGCCATGTACCAGAGTATGTTATCCACTATTCATCATGGTTTATAGTTACTATTCATTGAGTTGCTATTCGTTATGGTTTAGGGGTTTGGCTTTTCGGTTTGCGGTCAAGGGTTTTGGGGTTCGAGCATAGGTTTCCAATACTCAAGTAATATTTTCTTGTATTTGAAACTGATGCTTTTTACCAGAGTGAGTTTCCTCATATCTTAAGTATAGGATGATATATACTCAACTAAAGGTTCATAGTGGTCAAGGACAAGTTTATTGCCTTTAAAATGGTAAGATGGAAAGTCAAGCTCAAATCTTGATCTCGATGGTTTACCATGGTTCTGAATGTCTAACCTGTTTCAAGATTAGCCAACCTTGATTGGATAGTGATGATGGATAGGCTATGTGGTGAATGTGAGAAATAACGAACTGGCAACTTGTACTCGAATACTATGAACCCCGTACTTTAGACATTGCTTCCATATTCGAGTACAAGAAACTAATGAAAAAAAACCTATGTGACCTTCCTGGCATGAATACGTGATTAATAATAGGCAAAGTTCAAACTAGGTCTCCATGTTTTGAATGCACGCATGCATTCTATGCAAAGAACTCTATTTGGATACTCAAGTATAGGATGACATGTATTCGAATATAGGTTATTCAAGCTCTCAACTAACAGTTTAATGAATTTGAACGTGGATGCTATGTACCCGAGTATGTTATCCACTATTCATCATGGTTTATAGTTACTATTCATTGAGTTGCAATTCGTTATGGTTTAGGGGTTTGGCTTTTCGGTTGCGATCAAGGGTTTTGGGGTTCGAGCATAGGTTTCCAATACTCAAGTAATATTTCTTGTATTTGAAAACTTATGCTTTTTACCAGGAGTGATTTCCTCATACTTGAGTATAGGATGATATATACTTAACTAAAGGTTCATAGTGGTCAAGGACAAGTTTATTGCCTTTAAAATGGTAAGATGGAAAGTCAGACTCCAAATCTTGATCTCGATGGTTTACCATGGTTTGAATGTCCTAACCGTTTCAGCTTAGACCAACCTTGATTGGATAGTGATGATGGATAGGCTATGTGGTGAATGTGAGAAAATAAACGAACTGGCAACTTGTACTCGAATACTATGAACCCTTACTAAAGCACGTTGCTTCCCATATTGAGTACAAGAAACTAATAAGAAAAAACCTATGTGACCTTCCTGGCATGAATACGTAATTAATAATAGGCAAAGTTCAAACTAGGTCTCCATGTTTTTTAATGCACGCATGCGTTCTATTGCAAAGAACTCTATTGGATACTCGAGTATAGGATGACATGTATTCAAATATAGGTTATTCAAGCTCTCAACTAACAGTTTAATGAATTTGAACGTGGGATGCTATGTACCTGAGTATCTATCCACTATTCATCATGGTTTATAGTTACTATTCATTGAGTTGCAATTCGTTATGGTTTAGGGGTTTGGCTTTCGGTTTGAATTAAGGGTTTTGGGTTTGAGCATAGGTTTCCAATACTCAAGTAATATTTTCTTGTATTTGAAACTGATGTGCTTTAATCAGTGAGTTTTCCTCACTCGAGTATAGGATGATATATACTTAACTAAAGGTTCATAGTGGTCAAGGACAAGTTTATTGCCTTTAAAATGGTAAGATGGAAAGTCAGGCTCCAAATCATGATCTCGATGGTTTACCATGGTTTTAATGTCTTACCTTCAGAGCTTAGTCCAACCTTGATTGGATAGTGATGATGGATAGGCTATGTGGTGAATGTGAGAAATAACGAACTGGCAACTTGTACTCTGAATACTATGAACCCGTACTGAGACGTTGCCTCCCATATTCGAGTACAAGAAACTAATTAAAAAAAACCTATGTGACCTTCCTGGATAAATACGTGATTAATAATAGGCAAAGTTCAAACTAGGTCTCCATGTTTTTGAATGCACGCATGCATTCTATTGCAAAGAACTCTATTTGGATACTCGAGTATAGGATGACATGTGGTCGAATATAGGTTATTCAAGCTCTCAACTAAATTTAATGAATTTGAACGTGGGATGCTATGTACCGAGTATCTTATCCACTAATCATCATGGTTTATAGTTACTATTCATTGAGTTGCAATTCGTTATGGTTTAGGGGTTTGGCTTTTCGGTTTGCGATCAAGGGTTTTGGGGTTCGAGCATAGGTTTCCAATACTCAAGTAATATTTTCTTGTATTTTAAAAGCTGATGCTTTTTACCAGAGTGAGTTTTCCTCATACTCGAGTATAGGATGATATATACTCAACTAAAGGTTCAGTGGTCAAGGACAAGTTTATTGCCTTTAAAATGGTAAGATGGAAAGTCATGCTCCAAATCTTGATCTCGATGGTTTACCATGGTTCTGAATGTCTACCTGTTTCAGATTAGTCCAACCTTGATTGGATAGTGATGATGGATAGGCTATGTGGTGAATGTGAGAAAATAAACGACTAGCAACTTGTACGAATACTATGAACCCGTAGTCGAGACATTGCTTCCCATATTCGAGTACAAGAAACTAATAAAAAAAACCTATGTGACCTTCCAGGCATAAATACGTAATTAATAATAGGCAAAGTTCAAACTAGGTCTCCATGTTTTTGAATGCACGCATGCATTCTATTGCAAAGAACTCTATTTGGATACTCGAGTATAGGATGACATGTGGTCGAATATAGGTTATTCAAGCTCTCACTAATAGTTGAATGAATTTGAACGTGGGATGCTATGTACCCAGTATCTTATCACTATTCATCATGGTTTATAGTTACTATTCATTGAGTTGCAATTAGTTATGGTTTAGGGGTTTGGCTTTTCGGTTTGCGATCAAGGGTTTTGGGGTTTGAGCATAGGTTTCCAATACTCAAGTAATATTTTCTTGTATTTGAAAACTGATGCTTTACCAGAGTGAGTTTTCCTCATTCGGTATAGGATGATATATACTCAACTAAAGGTTCATAGTGGTCAAGGACAAGTTTATTGCCTTTAAAATGGTAAGATGGAAAGTCAGCTCCAATCTTGATCTCGATGGTTTACCATGGTTCATGTCTTAACCTGTTTCAGATTAGTCCAACCTTGATTGGATAGTGATGATGGATAGGCTATGTGGTGAATGTGAGAAAATAAACGAACTAGCAACTTGTACTCGAATACTATGAACCCGTACTCGAGTACGTTGCTTCCCATATTCGAGATAAGAAACTAATGAGAAAAAACCTATGTGACCTTCCTGGCATGAATACGTAATTAATAATAGGCAAAGTTCAAACTAGGTCTCCATGTTTTTGAATGCACGCATGCATTCTATTGCAAAGAACTCTATTTGGATACTCGAGTATAGGATGACATGTATTCGATATAGGTTATTCAAGCTCTCAACTAAAGTTTAATGAATTTGAACGTGGGATGCTATGTACCTGAGTATCTTATCCACTATTCATCATGGTTTATAGTTACTATTCATTGAGTTGCAATTCGTTATGGTTTAGGGGTTTGGCTTTTCGGTTTGCGATCAAGGGTTTTGGGGTTCGAGCATAGGTTTCCAATACTCAAGTAATATTTTCTTGTATTTGAAAACTGATGCTTTTTTAGAGTGAGTTTTCCTCATACTCGAGTATAGGATGATATATACTCAACTAAAGGTTCATAGTGGTCAAGGACAAGTTTATTGCCTTTAAAATGGTAAGATGGAAAGTCAGGCTCCAAATCTTGATCTCGATGGTTTACCATGGTTCTGAATGTCTGCTTTCAGATTAGACCAACCTTGATTGGATAGTGATGATGGATAGGCTATGTGGTGAATGTGAGAAAATAAACGAACTGGCAACTTGTACTCGAATACTATGAACCCGTACTCGAGTACGTTGCTGCCATATATTACAAGAAACTAATAAAAAAAAACCTATGTGACCTTCCTGGCATGAATACGTAATTAATAATAGGCAAAGTTCAAACTAGGGCTCCATGTTTTTGAATGCACGCATGCGTTCTATTGCAAAGAACTCTATTTGGATACTCGAGTATAGGATGACATGTGGTCGAATATAGGTTATTCAAGCACTCAACTAACAGTTTAATGAATTTGAACGTGGGATGCTATGTACCCGAGTATCTTATCCACTATTCATCATGGTTTATAGTTACTATTCATTGAGTTGCAATTCGTTATGGTTTAGGGGTTTGGCTTTTCGGTTTGCGATCAAGGGTTTTGGGGTTCGAGCATAGGTTTCCAATACTCAAGTAATATTTTCTTGTATTTGAAAACTGATGCTTTTTACCAGAGTGAGTTTTCCTCATACTCGAGTATAGGATGATATATACTCAACTAAAGGTTCATAGTGGTCAAGGACAAGTTTATTGCCTTTAAAATGGTAAGATGGAAAGTCAGGCTCCAAATCTTGATCTCGATGGTTTACCATGGTTCTGAATGTCTAACCTGTTTTTAGACCAACCTTGATTGGATAGTGATGATGGATAGGCTATGTGGTGAATGTGAGAAAATAAACAACTTAACTTGTACTCGAATACTATGAACCCGTACTCGAGTACGTTGCTTCCATATTCGAGTACAAGAAACTAATAAGAAAAAACCTATGTGACCTTCCTGGCATAAATACGTAATTAATAATAGGCAAAGTTCAAACTAGGTCTCCATGTTTTTGAATGCACGCATGCGTTCTATTGCAAAGAACTCTATTTGGATACTCGAGTATAGGATGACATGTGGTCGAATATAGGTTATTCAAGCTCAACTAACAGTTTAATGAATTTGAACGTGGGATGCTATGTACCCGAGTATCTTATCCACTATTCATCATGGTTTATAGTTACTATTCATTGAGTTGCAATTCGTTATGGTTTAGGGGTTTGGCTTTTCGGTTTGCGATCAAGGGTTTTGGGGTTCGAGCATAGGTTTCCAATACTCAAGTAGTATTTTCTTGTATTTGAAAACTGATGCTTTTTACCAGAGTGAGTTTTCCTCATTCTGAGTATAGGATGATATATACTCAACTAAAGGTTCATAGTGGTCAAGGACAAGTTTATTGCCTTTAAAATGGTAAGATGGAAAGTCAGGCTCCAATCTTGATCTCGATGGTTTACCATGGTTCTGAATGTCTACTTTTCAGATTAGACCAACCTTGATTGGATAGTGATGATGGATAGGCTATGTGGTGAATGTGAGAAAAAACGAACTGGCAACTTGTACTCGAATACTATGAACCCGTACTCGATTACGTTGCTTCCCATATTCGAGTACAAGAAACTAATAAGAAAAAACCTATGTGACCTTCCTGGCATGAATACGTAATTAATAATAGGCAAAGTTCAAACTAGGTCTCCATGTTTTTGAATGCACGCATGCGTTCTATTGCAAAGAACTCTATTTGGATACTCGAGTATAGGATGACATGTGGTCGAATATAGGTTATTCAAGCTCTCAACTAAGTTTAATGAATTTGAACGTGGATGCTATGTACCCGAGTATCTTATCCACTATTCATCATGGTTTATAGTTACTATTCATTGAGTTGCAATTCGTTATGGTTTAGGGGTTTGGCTTTTGGTTTGCGATCAAGGGTTTTGGGGTTCGAGCATAGGTTTCCAATACTCAAGTAATATTTTCTTGTATTTGAAAACTGATGCTTTTTACCAGAGTGAGTTTTCCTCATACTCGAGTATAGGATGATATATACTCAACTAAAGGTTCATAGTGGTCAAGGACAAGTTTATTGCCTTTAAAATGGTAAGATGGAAAGTCAGGCTCCAAATCTTGATCTCGATGGTTTACCATGGTTCTGAATGTCTACCTGTTTCAGATTAGTCCAACCTTGATTGGATAGTGATGATGGATAGGCTATGTGGTGAATGTGAGAAAATAACGACTGGCAACTTGTACTCGAATACTATGAACCCGTATTGAGTACGTTGCTTCCATATTCGAGTACAAGAAACTAATAAGAAAAAACCTATGTGACCTTCCTGGCATGAATACGTAATTAATAATAGGCAAAGTTCAAACTAGGTCTCCATGTTTTTGAATGCACGCATGCATTCTATTGCAAAGAACTCTATTTGGATACTCGAGTATAGGATGACATGTGGTCGAATATAGGTTATTCAAGCACTCAACTAACAGTTTAATGAATTCGAACGTGGGATGCTATGTACCCGAGTATCTTATCCACTATTCATCATGGTTTATAGTTACTATTCATTGAGTTGCAATTCGTTATGGTTTAGGGGTTTGGCTTTTCGGTTTGCGATCAAGGGTTTTGGGGTTCGAGCATAGGTTTCCAATACTCAAGTAATATTTTCTTGTATTTGAAAACTGATGCTTTTTACCAGAGTGAGTTTTCCTCATACTCGAGTATAGGATGATATATACTCAACTAAAGGTTCATAGTGGTCAAGGACAAGTTTATTGCCTTTAAAATGGTAAGATGGAAAGTCAGCTCCAAATCTTGATCTCGATGGTTTACCATGGTTCTGAATGTCTAACCTATTTCAGATTAGTCCAACCTTGATTGGATAGTGATGATGGATAGGCTATGTGGTGAATGTGAGAAAATAAACGAACTAGCAACTTGTACTGAATACTATGAACCCGTACTAGTACGTTGCCTCCCATATTCGAGTACAAGAAACTAATAAGAAAAAACCTATGTGACCTTCCTGGCATGAATACGTAATTAATAATAGGCAAAGTTCAAACTAGGTCTCCATGTTTTTGAATGCACGCATGCGTTCTATTGCAAAGAACTCTATTTGGATACTCGAGTATAGGATGACATGTGGTCGAATATAGGTTATTCAAGCACTCAACTAACAGTTTAATGAATTTGAACGTGGGATGCTATGTACCGAGTATCTTATCCACTATTCATCATGGTTTATAGTTACTATTCATTGAGTTGCAATTCGTTATGGTTTAGGGGTTTGGCTTTTCGGTTGCGATCAAGGGTTTTGGGGTTCGAGCATAGGTTTCCAATACTCAAGTATATTTTCTTGTATTTGAAAACTGATGCTTTTTACCAAGAGTGAGTTTTCCTCATACTCGAGTATAGGATGATATATACTCAACTAAAGGTTCATAGTGGTCAAGGACAAGTTTATTGCCTTTAAAATGGTAAGATGGAAAGTCAGGCTCCAAATCTTGATCTCGATGGTTTACCATGGTTCTAATGTCTTACCTATTTCAGATTAGTCCAACCTTGATTGGATAGTGATGATGGATAGGCTATGTGGTGAATGTGAGAAAAATAACGACTGGCAACTTGTACTCGAATACTATGAACCCGTAATTCGAGTACGTTGCTTCCCATATTCGAGTACAAGAAACTAATGAAAAAACCTATGTGACCTTCCTGGCATGAATACGTAATTAATAATAGGCAAAGTTCAAACTAGGTCTCCATGTTTTTGAATGCACGCATGCGTTCTATTGCAAAGAACTCTATTTGGATACTGAGTATAGGATGACATGTGGTCGAATATAGGTTATTCAAGCACTCAACTGTAGTTAATGAATTTGAACGTGGATGCTATGTACCCGAGTATCTTATCCACTATTCATGATGGTTTATAGTTACTATTCATTGAGTTGCAATTCGTTATGGTTTAGGGGTTTGGCTTTTCGGTTGCGATCAAGGGTTTTGGGGTTCGAGCATAGGTTTCCAATACTCAAGTAATATTTTCTTGTATTTGAAACTGATGCTTTTTACCAGAGTGAGTTTTCCTCATACTCGAGTATAGGATGATATATACTCAACTAAAGGTTCATAGTGGTCAAGGACAAGTTTATTGCCTTTAAAATGGTAAGATGGAAAGTCGATGCTCCAAATCTTGATCTCGATGGTTTACCATGGTTCTGAATGTTCTACCTTTAGAGTTAGACCAACCTTGATTGGATAGTGATGATGGATAGGCTATGTGGTGAATGTGAGAAAATAACGAACTGGCAACTTGTACTCGAATACTATGAACCCGTATCTCGAGTACGTTGCTCCCATATTCGAGTACAAGAAACTAATGAGAAAAAACCTATGTGACCTTCCTGGCATGAATACGTGATTAATAATAGGAAAGTTCAAACTAGGTCTCCATGTTTTTGAATGCACGCATGCATTCTATTGCAAAGAACTCTATTTGGATACTCGAGTATAGGATGACATGTGATCGAATATAGGTTATTCAAGCACTCAACTAACAATTTAATGAATTCGAACGTGGGATGCTATGTACCCGAGTATCTTATCCACTATTCATCATGGTTTATAGTTACTATTCATTGAGTTGCAATTCGTTATGGTTTAGGGGTTTGGCTTTTAGGTTTGCGATCAAGGGTTTTGGGTTTGAAGCATAGGTTTCCAATACTCAAGTAGTATTTTCTTGTATTTGAAAACTGATGCTTTTTACCAGAGTGAGTTTTCTTATCTCAAGTATAGGATGATATATACTCAACTAAAGGTTCATAGTGGTCAAGGACAAGTTTATTGCCTTTAAAATGGAAGATGGAAAGTCAAACTCCAAATCTTGATCTCGATGGTTTACCATGGTTCTAATGTCTAGCCTGTTTCAGATTAGTCCAACCTTGATTGGATAGTGATGATGGATAGGCTATGTGGTGAATGTGAGATAAACGAACTGCAACTTGTACTCGAATGTATGAACCCGTACTCGAGTACGTTGCCTCCCATATTCGAGTACAAGAAACTAATGAAAAAACCTATGTGACCTTCCTGGCATAAATACGTAATTAATAATAGGCAAAGTTCAAACTAGGCTCCATGTTTTTGAATGCACGCATGCGTTCTATTGCAAAGAACTCTATTTGGATACTCGAGTATAGGATGACATGTGGTCGAATATAGGTTATTCAAGCACTCTACTAACAGTTTAATGAATTTGAACGTGGGATGCTATGTACCCGAGTATCTTATCCACTAATCATCATGGTTTATAGTTACTATTCATTGAGTTGCAATTCGTTATGGTTTAGGGGTTTGGCTTTTCGGTTTGCGATCAAGGGTTTTGGGGTTCGAGCATAGGTTTCCAATACTCAAGTAATATTTTCTTGTATTTGAAAACTGATGCTTTTTACCAGTGAGTTTTCCTCATACTCGAGTATAGGATGATATATACTCAACTAAAGGTTCATAGTGGTCAAGGACAAGTTTATTGCCTTTAAAATGGTAAGATGGAAAGTCAGGCTCCAAATCTTGATCTCGATGGTTTACCATGGTTTCTAATGTCTTACCCGTTTCAGATTATTCCAACCTTGATTGCATAGTGATGATGGATAGGCTATGTGGTGAATGTGAGAAAATCGAACTGGCAACTTGTACTCGAATACTATGAACCCGTACTCAAGTACGTTGCTTCCCATATTCGAGTACAAGAAACTAATAGAAAAAACCTATGTGACCTTCCTGGCATGAATACGTAATTAATAATAGGCAAAGTTCAAACTAGGTCTCCATGTTTTTGAATACGCATGCATGCTTCTATTGCAAAGAACTTTATTTGGATACTCGAGTATAGGATGACATGTGGTCGAATATAGGTTATTCAAGCTCTCAACTGAACAGTTTAATGAATTTGAACGTGGGATGCTATGTACCCGAGTATCTTATCCACTATTCATCATGGTTTATAGTTACTATTCATTGAGTTGCAATTCGTTATGGTTTAGGGGTTTGGCTTTTCGGTTTGATCAAGGGTTTTGGGGTTCGAGCATAGGTTTCCAATACTCAAGTAATATTTTCTTGTATTTGAAAACTGATGCTTTTTACCAAGTGAGTTTTCCTTATACTAAGTATAGGATGATATATACTCAACTAAAGGTTCATAGTGGTCAAGGACAAGTTTATTGCCTTTAAAATGGTAAGATGGAAAGTCAGGCTCCAAATCTTGATCTCGATGGTTTACCATGGTTCTGAATGTCTGACCATCAGATTAGTCCAACCTTGATTGGATAGTGATGATGGATAGGCTATGTGGTGAATGTGAGAAATAAACGAACTGGCAACTGTACTCCAATACTATGAACCCGTACTTTACGTTGCTCCCATATTCGAGTACAAGAAACTAATAAAAAAAAACCTATGTGACCTTCCTGGCATGAATACGTAATTAATAATAGGCAAAGTTCAAACTAGGTCTCCATGTTTTTGAATGCACGCATGCATTCTATTGCAAAGAACTCTATTTGGATACTCAAGTATAGGATGACATGTGGTCGAATATAGGTTATTCAAGCACTCAACTAACAGTTTAAATTTGAACGTGGATGCTATGTACCCGAGTATCTTATCCACTATTCATCATGGTTTATAGTTACTATTCATTGAGTTGCAATTCGTTATGGTTTAGGGGTTTGGCTTTTCGTTTGCGATCAAGGGTTTTGGGGTTCGAGCATAGGTTTCCAATACTCAAGTAATATTTTCTTGTATTTGAAAACTGATGCTTTTTACCAGTGAGTTTTCCTCATCTCGAGTATAGGATGATATATACTCAACTAAAGGTTCATAGTGGTCAAGGACAAGTTTATTGCCTTTAAAATGGTAAGATGGAAAGTCAGGCTCAAATCTTGATCTCGATGGTTTACCATGGTTCTGAATGTCTACCTTTTCAGATAGTCCAACCTTGATTGGATAGTGATGATGGATAGGCTATGTGGTGAATGTGAGAAAATAAACGAACTAGCAACTTGTACTCGAATACTATGAACCCGTACTCGAGTACGTTGCTTCCCATTCGAGTACAAGAAACTAATAAGAAAAAACCTATGTGACCTTCCTGGCATAAATACGTGATTAATAATAGGCAAAGTTCAAACTAGGGCTCCATGTTTTTGAATGCACGCATGCATTCTATTGCAAAGAACTCTATTTGGATACTCGAGTATAGGATGACATGTGGTCGAATATAGGTTATTCAAGCACTCAACTAACAGTTTAATGAATTCGAACGTGGGATGCTATGTACCCGAGTTGTTATCCACTAATCATCATGGTTTATAGTTACTATTCATTGAGTTGCTAATTCGTTATGGTTTAGGGGTTTGGCTTTTGGTTTGATCAAGGGTTTTGGGGTTCGAGCATAGGTTTCCAATACTCAAGTAATATTTTCTTGTATTTGAAAACTGATGCTTTTTACCAAGAGTGAGTTTTCCTCATCTCGAGTATAGGATGATATATACTCAACTAAAGGTTCATAGTGGTCAAGGACAAGTTTATTGCCTTTAAAATGGTAAGATGGAAAGTCAGGCTCCAAATCTTGATCTCGATGGTTTACCATGGTTCTAATGTCTGACCCTGTTCCAGAAGTCCAACCTTGATTGGATAGTGATGATGGATAGGCTATGTGGTGAATGTGAGAAATAAACGAACTGCAACTTGTACTCGAATACTATGAACCCGTACTAGACGTTGCTCCCATATCGAGTACAAGAAACTAATAAAAAAAACCTATGTGACCTTCCTGGCATGAATACGTGATTAATAATAGGCAAAGTTCAAACTAGGTCTCCATGTTTTTGAATGCACGCATGCGTTCTATTGCAAAGAACTCTATTTGGATACTCGAGTATAGGATGACATGTGGTCGAATATAGGTTATTCAAGCTCTCAACTAACAGTTAATGAATTTGAACGTGGGATGCTATGTACCCAGTATCTTATCCACTATTCATCATGGTTTATAGTTACTATTCATTGAGTTGCAATTCGTTATGGTTTAGGGGTTTGGCTTTTGGTTTGCGATCAAGGGTTTTGGGGTTCGAGCATAGGTTTCCAATACTCAAGTAATATTTTCTTGTATTTGAAAACTGATGCTTTTTACCAGTGAGTTTTCCTCATACTCGAGTATAGGATGATATATACTCAACTAAAGGTTCATAGTGGTCAAGGACAAGTTTATTGCCTTTAAAATGGTAAGATGGAAAGTCAGGCTCAAATCTTGATCTCGATGGTTTACCATGGTTCTAATGTCTTACCTTTTAGATTAGACCAACCTTGATTGGATAGTGATGATGGATAGGCTATGTGGTGAATGTGAAAATAAACGAACTGCAACTTGTACTCGAATACTATGAACCCGTATTCAGCACGTTGCTTCCATATTGAGTGCAAGAAACTAATGAAAAAACCTATGTGACCTTCCTGGCATGAATACGTGATTAATAATAGGCAAAGTTCAAACTAGGTCTCCATGTTTTTGAATGCACGCATGCATTCTATTGCAAAGAACTTTATTTGGATACTCGAGATAGGATGACATGTGGTCGAATATAGGTTATTCAAGCACTCAATAAGATTAATGAATTCGAACGTGGATGCTATGTACCCGAGTATCTTATCCACTATTCATCATGGTTTATAGTTACTATTCATTGAGTTGCAATTCGTTATGGTTTAGGGTTTTGGCTTTTCGGTTGCGATCAAGGGTTTTGGGGTTCGAGCATAGGTTTCCAATACTCAAGTAATATTTTCTTGTATTTGAAAACTGATGCTTTTTACCAGTGAGTTTTCCTCATACTCAAGTATAGGATGATATATACTCAACTAAAGGTTCATAGTGGTCAAGGACAAGTTTATTGCCTTTAAAATGGTAAGATGGAAAGTCAGGCTCAAATCTTGATCTCGATGGTTTACCATGGTTCTGAATGTCTACCTTCAGATTAGTCCAACCTTGATTGGATAGTGATGATGGATAGGCTATGTGGTGAATGTGAGAAAATAAACTGGCAACTTGTACTCGAATACTATGAACCCGTACCGAGTACGTTGCTTCCCATATTGAGTACAAGAAACTAATGAGAAAAAACCTATGTGACCTTCCTGGCATAAATACGTGATTAATAATAGGCAAAGTTCAAACTAGGGCTCCATGTTTTGAATGCACGCATGCATTCTATTGCAAAGAACTCTATTTGGATACTCGAGTATAGGATGACATGTGGTCGAATATAGGTTATTCAAGCACTCAACTAGGATGAATTTGAACGTGGGATGCTATGTACCCGAGTATCTTATCCACTAATCATCATGGTTTATAGTTACTATTCATTGAGTTGCAATTCGTTATGGTTTAGGGGTTTGGCTTTTCGGTTTGCGATCAAGGGTTTTGGGGTTCGAGCATAGGTTTCCAATACTCAAGTAATATTTTCTTGTATTTGAAAACTGATGCTTTTTACCAGTGTTTTCCTCATACTCGAGTATAGGATGATATATACTCAACTAAAGGTTCATAGTGGTCAAGGACAAGTTTATTGCCTTTAAAATGGTAAGATGGAAAGTCAGGCTCCAAATCTTGATCTCGATGGTTTACCATGGTTCTGATGTTTAACCCTTCAGATTAGTCCAACCTTGATTGGATAGTGATGATGGATAGGCTATGTGGTGAATGTGAGAAATAAACGAACTGGCAACTTGTACTCGAATACTATGAACCCGTACTCGAGTACGTTGCCTCCCATATTCGAGTACAAGAAACTAATAAGAAAAAACCTATGTGACCTTCCTGGCATAAATACGTGATTAATAATAGGCAAAGTTCAAACTAGGTCTCCATGTTTTTGAATGCACGCATGCATTCTATTGCAAAGAACTCTATTTGGATACTCGAGTATAGGATGACATGTGGTCGAATATAGGTTATTCAAGCACTCAACTAACAGTTTAATGAATTTGAATGGGATGCTATGTACCCAGTATCTTATCCACTATTCATCATGGTTTATAGTTACTATTCATTGAGTTGCAATTCGTTATGGTTTAGGGGTTTGGCTTTTCGTTTGCGATCAAGGGTTTTGGGGTTCGAGCATAGGTTTCCAATACTCAAGTAAGTATTTTCTTGTATTTGAAACTGATGCCTTTACCAGAGTGAGTTTTCCTCATACTCGAGTATAGGATGATATATACTCAACTAAAGGTTCATAGTGGTCAAGGACAAGTTTATTGCCTTTAAAATGGTAAGATGGAAAGTCATGCTCCAAATCTTGATCTCGATGGTTTACCATGGTTCTGAATGTCTTACCTTTCAGATTAGTCCAACCTTGATTGGATAGTGATGATGGATAGGCTATGTGGTGAATGTGAGAAAACGAATGGCAACTTGTACTCGAATACTATGAACCCGTACTAGTACGTTGCTTCCCATATTCGAGTACAAGAAACTAATGAGAAAAAACCTATGTGACCTTCCTGCATAAATACGTAATTAATAATAGGCAAAGTTCAAACTAGGTCTCCATGTTTTGAATGCACGCATGCATTCTATTGCAAAGAACTCTATTTGGATACTCGAGTATAGGATGACATGTGGTCGAATATAGGTTATTCAAGCTCTCAACTAAGTTTAATGAATTTGAACGTGGGATGCTATGTACCCGAGTATCTTATCCACTATCATCATGGTTTATAGTTACTATTCATTGAGTTGCAATTCGTTATGGTTTAGGGGTTTGGCTTTTCGGTTTGCGATCAAGGGTTTTGGGGTTCGAGCATAGGTTTCCAATACTCAAGTAATATTTTCTTGTATTTGAAAACTGATGCTTTTTACCAAGAGTGAGTTTTCCTCATATCTCGAGTATAGGATGATATATACTCAACTAAAGGTTCATAGTGGTCAAGGACAAGTTTATTGCCTTTAAAATGGTAAGATGGAAAGTCAGGCTCCAAATCTTGATCTCGATGGTTTACCATGGTTCTGAATGTCTTACCTTTAGATTAGACCAACCTTGATTGGATAGTGATGATGGATAGGCTATGTGGTGAATGTGAAAATAAACGACTGGCAACTTGTACTCGAATACTATGAACCCGTACTCGAGTACGTTGCCTTCCATATTCGAGTACAAGAAACTAATAAGAAAAAACCTATGTGACCTTCCTGGCATGAATACGTGATTAATAATAGGCAAAGTTCAAACTAGGTCTCCATGTTTTTGAATGCACGCATGCATTCTATTGCAAAGAACTCTATTTGGATACTCGAGTATAGGATGACATGTGGTCGAATATAGGTTATTCAAGCTCTCAACTAAGTTTAATGAATTTGAACGTGGGATGCTATGTACCCGAGTATCTTATCCACTATTCATCATGGTTTATAGTTACTATTCATTGAGTTGCAATTCGTTATGGTTTAGGGGTTTGGCTTTTCGGTTTGCGATCAAGGGTTTTGGGTTCGAGCATAGGTTTCCAATACTCAAGTAATATTTTCTTGTATTTGAAAACTGATGCTTTTTACCAGAGTGAGTTTTCCTCATACTCGAGTATAGGATGATATATACTCAACTAAAGGTTCATAGTGGTCAAGGACAAGTTTATTGCCTTTAAAATGGTAAGATGGAAAGTCAGGCTCCAAATCTTGATCTCGATGGTTTACCATGGTTCTGAATGTCTAACCGTTTCAGATTAGTCCAACCTTGATTGGATAGTGATGATGGATAGGCTATGTGGTGAATGTGAGAAAATAAACGAACTGCAACTTGTACTCGAATACTATGAAACCGTATCTCGAGTACGTCTGCCTCCCATATTGAGTACAAGAAACTAATAAGAAAAAACCTATGTGACCTTCCTGGCATGAATACGTAATTAATAATAGGCAAAGTTCAAACTAGGTCTCCATGTTTTTGAATGCACGCATGCGTTCTATTGCAAAGAACTCTATTTGGATACTCGAGTATAGGATGACATGTGGTCGAATATAGGTTATTCAAGCTCTCAACTAAAGTTTAATGAATTTGAACGTGGATGCTATGTACCCGAGTATCTTATCCACTATTCATCATGGTTTATAGTTACTATTCATTGAGTTGCTATTCGTTATGGTTTAGGGGTTTGGCTTTTCGGTTTGCGATCAAGGGTTTTGGGGTTCAGCATAGGTTTCCAATACTCAAGTAATATTTTCTTGTATTTGAAAACTGATGCTTTTTAAGAGTGAGTTTTCCTCATACTCGAGTATAGGATGATATATACTCAACTAAAGGTTCATAGTGGTCAAGGACAAGTTTATTGCCTTTAAAATGGTAAGATGGAAAGTCAGGCTCCAAATCTTGATCTCGATGGTTTACCATGGTTCTGAATGTCTGACCTTCAGATTAGACCAACCTTGATTGGATAGTGATGATGGATAGGCTATGTGGTGAATGTGAGAAAATAAACGAACTGGCAACTTGTACTCGAATACTATGAACCCGTACTTTAGTACGTTGCTTCCCATATTCGAGTACAAGAAACTAATAAAAAAAACCTATGTGACCTTCCTGGCATGAATACGTGATTAATAATAGGCAAAGTTCAAACTAGGGCTCCATGTTTTTGAATGCACGCATGTTCTATTGCAAAGAACTCTATTTGGATACTCGAGTATAGGATGACATGTGGTCGAATATAGGTTATTCAAGCTCTCAACTAACAATTTAATGAATTTGAACGTGGGATGCTATGTACCCGAGTATCTTATCCACTATTCATCATGGTTTATAGTTACTATTCATTGAGTTGCAATTCGTTATGGTTTAGGGGTTTGGCTTTTCGGTTGCGATCAAGGGTTTTGGGGTTCGAGCATAGGTTTCCAATACTCAAGTAATATTTTCTTGTATTTGAAAACTGATGCTTTTTACCAGAGTGAGTTTTCCTCATACTCGAGTATAGGATGATATATACTCAACTAAAGGTTCATAGTGGTCAAGGACAAGTTTATTGCCTTTAAAATGGTAAGATGGAAAGTCAGGCTCCAAATCTTGATCTCGATGGTTTACCATGGTTCTAATGTTTGACCTGTTTCAGATTAGTCCAACCTTGATTGGATAGTGATGATGGATAGGCTATGTGGTGAATGTGAGAAAATGAACTGGCAACTTGTACTCGAATACTATGAACCCGTACTTTAGTACGTTGCTTCCCATATTCGAGTACAAGAAACTAATAGAAAAAACCTATGTGACCTTCCTGGCATGAATACGTGATTAATAATAGGCAAAGTTCAAACTAGGTCTCCATGTTTTTGAATGCACGCATGCATTCTATTGCAAAGAACTCTATTTGGATACTCGAGTATAGGATGACATGTGGTCGAATATAGGTTATTCAAGCTCTCAACTAACAGTTTTGAATTTGAACGTGGGATGCTATGTACCGAGTATCTTATCCACTATTCATCATGGTTTATAGTTACTATTCATTGAGTTGCAATTCGTTATGGTTTAGGGGTTTGGCTTTTCGGTTTGCGATCAAGGGTTTTGGGGTTCGAGCATAGGTTTCCAATACTCAAGTAATATTTTCTTGTATTTGAAAACTGATGCTTTTTACCAGAGTGAGTTTTCCTCATACTCGAGTATAGGATGATATATACTCAACTAAAGGTTCATAGTGGTCAAGGACAAGTTTATTGCCTTTAAAATGGTAAGATGGAAAGTCAGCTCAAATCTTGATCTCGATGGTTTACCATGGTTTGAATGTCTGACCCGTTTCAGATTAGACCAACCTTGATTGGATAGTGATGATGGATAGGCTATGTGGTGAATGTGAGAAAATAAACGAACTGGCAACTTGTACTCGAATACTATGAACCCGTACTCGAGTACGTTGCTTCCCATATTCGAGTACAAGAAACTAATAAAAAAAACCTATGTGACCTTCCTGGCATGAAATACGTAATTAATAATAGGCAAAGTTCAAACTAGGTCTCCATGTTTTTGAATGCACGCATGCGTTCTATTGCAAAGAACTCTATTTGGATACTCGAGTATAGGATGACATGTGGTCGAATATAGGTTATTCAAGCTCTCAACTAACAGTTTAATGAATTTGAACGTGGGATGCTATGTACCCGAGTATCTTATCCACTATTCATCATGGTTTATAGTTACTATTCATTGAGTTGCAATTCGTTATGGTTTAGGGGTTTGGCTTTTCGGTTTGCGATCAAGGGTTTTGGGGTTCGAGCATAGGTTTCCAATACTCAAGTAATATTTTCTTGTATTTGAAAACTGATGCTTTTTACCGAGTGAGTTTTCCTCATACTCTAGTATAGGATGATATATACTCAACTAAAGGTTCATAGTGGTCAAGGACAAGTTTATTGCCTTTAAAATGGTAAGATGGAAAGTCAGGCTCCAAATCTTGATCTCGATGGTTTACCATGGTTCTAAATGTCTGACCTTTCAGATTAGTCCAACCTTGATTGGATAGTGATGATGGATAGGCTATGTGGTGAATGTGAGAAAATAAACGACTTGCAACTTGTACTCGAATACTATGAACCCGTACTCGAGTACGTTGCTTCCCATATTCGAGTACAAGAAACTAATAAGAAAAAACCTATGTGACCTTCCTGGCATGAATACGTAATTAATAATAGGCAAAGTTCAAACTAGGTCTCCATGTTTTTGAATGCACGCATGCGTTCTATTGCAAAGAACTCTATTTGGATACTCGAGTATAGGATGACATGTGTTCGAATATAGGTTATTCAAGCTCTCAACTAAGTTTAATGAATTTGAACGTGGATGCTATGTACCGAGTATCTTATCCACTATTCATCATGGTTTATAGTTACTATTCATTGAGTTGCAATTCGTTATGGTTTAGGGGTTTGGCTTTTTGGTTTGCGATCAAGGGTTTTGGGGTTCGAGCATAGGTTTCCAATACTCAAGTAATATTTTCTTGTATTTGAAAACTGATGCTTTTTACCAGAGTGAGTTTTCCTCATACTCGAGTATAGGATGATATATACTCAACTAAAGGTTCATAGTGGTCAAGGACAAGTTTATTGCCTTTAAAATGGTAAGATGGAAAGTCAGGCTCCAAATCTTGATCTCGATGGTTTACCATGGTTTGAATGTCTGACCTGTTTCAGATTAGTCCAACCTTGATTGGATAGTGATGATGGATAGGCTATGTGGTGAATGTGAGAAAATAACGAACTTGCAACTTGTTCGAATACTATGAACCCGTACTCGAGTACGTTGCTTCCCTTATTCGAGTACAAGAAACTAATGAAAAAACCTATGTGACCTTCCTGGCATGAATACGTAATTAATAATAGGCAAAGTTCAAACTAGGTCTCCATGTTTTTGAATGCACGCATGCGTTCTATTGCAAAGAACTCTATTTGGATACTCGAGTATAGGATGACATGTGGTCGAATATAGGTTATTCAAGCTCTCAACTAACAGTTTAATGAATTTGAACGTGGGATGCTATGTACCCGAGTATCTTATCGACTATTCATCATGGTTTATAGTTACTATTCATTGAGTTGCAATTCGTTATGGTTTAGGGGTTTGGCTTTTGGTTTGCGATCAAGGGTTTTGGGGTTCGAGCATAGGTTTCCAATACTCAAGTAATATTTTCTTGTATTTGAAAACTGATGCTTTTTACCAGAGTGAGTTTTCCTCATACTCGAGTATAGGATGATATATACTCAACTAAAGGTTCATAGTGGTCAAGGACAAGTTTATTGCCTTTAAAATGGTAAGATGGAAAGTCATGCTCCAAATCTTGATCTCGATGGTTTACCATGGTTTGAATGTTAGCCCTTTCAGATTAGACCAACCTTGATTGGATAGTGATGATGGATAGGCTATGTGGTGAATGTGAGAAAATAAACAACTGGCAACTTGTACTCGAATACTATGAACCCGTACTCAGTACGTTGCCTCCCATATTCGAGTACAAGAAACTAATAAAAAAAAACCTATGTGACCTTCCTGCATGAATACGTAATTAATAATAGGCAAAGTTCAAACTAGGTCTCCATGTTTTTGAATGCACGCATTCTATTGCAAAGAACTCTATTTGGATACTCGAGTATAGGATGACATGTCGAATATAGGTTATTCAACTCTCAACTAACAGGTTTAATGAATTGAACGTGGGATGCTATGTACCCGAGTATCTTATCCACTATTCATCATGGTTTATAGTTACTATTCATTGAGTTGCAATTCGTTATGGTTTAGGGGTTTGGCTTTTGGTTGCGATCAAGGGTTTTGGGGTTCGAGCATAGGTTTCCAATACTCAAGTAATATTTTCTTGTATTTGAAAACTGATGCTTTTTACCAGAGTGAGTTTTCCTCATACTCGAGTATAGGATGATATATACTCAACTAAAGGTTCATAGTGGTCAAGGACAAGTTTATTGCCTTTAAAATGGTAAGATGGAAAGTCAGCTCCAAATCTTGATCTCGATGGTTTACCATGGTTCTAATGTCTGACCTATTTCAGATTAGACCAACCTTGATTGGATAGTGATGATGGATAGGCTATGTGGTGAATGTGAGAAAATAAACGAACTAGCAACTTGTTCTCGAATACTATGAACCCGTACACGAGTACGTTGCTTCCCATATTTGAGTACAAGAAACTAATAAGAAAAAACCTATGTGACCTTCCTGGCATAAATACGTGATTAATAATAGGCAAAGTTCAAACTAGGGCTCCATGTTTTTAATGCATGCATTCTATTGCAAAGAACTCTATTTGGATACTCGAGTATAGGATGACATGTGGTCGAATATAGGTTATTCAAGCTCTCAACTAACAGTTTAATGAATTTGAACGTGGGATGCTATGTACCCGAGTATTTATCCACTATTCATCATGGTTTATAGTTACTATTCATTGAGTTGCAATTCGTTATGGTTTAGGGGTTTGGCTTTTCGGTTTGCGATCAAGGGTTTTGGGGTTCGAGCATAGGTTTCCAATACTCAAGTAATATTTTCTTGTATTTGAAAACTGATGCTTTTTACCAGTGAGTTTTCCTCATACTCGAGTATAGGATGATATATACTCAACTAAAGGTTCATAGTGGTCAAGGACAAGTTTATTGCCTTTAAAATGGTAAGATGGAAAGTCAGGCTCCAAATCTTGATCTCGATGGTTTACCATGGTTCTAATGTCTTACCTGTTTCAGATTAGACCAACCTTGATTGGATAGTGATGATGGATAGGCTATGTGGTGAATGTGAGAAAATAAACGAACTGGCAACTTGTACTCGAATACTATGAACCCGTACTTAGTACGTGCTTCCATATATCGAGTACAAGAAACTAATAGAAAAAACCTATGTGACCTTCCTGGCATGAATACGTAATTAATAATAGGCAAAGTTCAAACTAGGTCTCCATGTTTTTGAATGCACGCATGCGTTCTATTGCAAAGAACTCTATTTGGATACTCGAGTATAGGATGACATGTATTCGAATATAGGTTATTCAAGCTCTCAACTAACAGTTAATGAATTTGAACGTGGGATGCTATGTACCCGAGTATCTTATCCACTATTCATCATGGTTTATAGTTACTATTCATTGAGTTGCAATTCGTTATGGTTTAGGGGTTTGGCTTTTTGGTTTGCGATCAAGGGTTTTGGGGTTCAAGCATAGGTTTCCAATACTCAAGTAATATTTTCTTGTATTTGAAAACTGATGCTTTTTACCAGAGTGAGTTTTCCTCATACTCGAGTATAGGATGATATATACTCAACTAAAGGTTCATAGTGGTCAAGGACAAGTTTATTGCCTTTAAAATGGTAAGATGGAAAGTCAGGCTCCAAATCTTGATCTCGATGGTTTACCATGGTTCTGAATGTCTTACCTTCAGATTAGTCCAACCTTGATTGGATAGTGATGATGGATAGGCTATGTGGTGAATGTGAGAAAATAAACGAACTGGCAACTTGTACTCGAATACTATGAACCCGTACTTCAGTACGTTGCCTCCCATATTCGAGTACAAGAAACTAATAAAAAAAAACCTATGTGACCTTCCTGGCATAAATACGTAATTAATAATAGGCAAAGTTCAAACTAGGTCTCCATGTTTTTGAATGCACGCATGCATTCTATTGCAAAGAACTCTATTTGGATACTCAGTATAGGATGACATGTGTTCGAATATAGGTTATTCAAGCAACTACAATTTAATGAATTTGAACGTGGGATGCTATGTACCCGAGTATCTTATCCACTATTCATCATGGTTTATAGTTACTATTCATTGAGTTGCAATTCGTTATGGTTTAGGGGTTTGGCTTTTTGGTTTGCGATCAAGGGTTTTGGGGTTCGAGCATAGGTTTCCAATACTCAAGTAATATTTTCTTGTATTTGAAAACTGATGCTTTTTACCAGTGAGTTTTCCTCATACTCGAGTATAGGATGATATATACTCAACTAAAGGTTCATAGTGGTCAAGGACAAGTTTATTGCCTTTAAAATGGTAAGATGGAAAGTCAGGCTCCAAATCTTGATCTCGATGGTTTACCATGGTTCTAATGTCTTACCTTTAGATTAGTCCAACCTTGATTGGATAGTGATGATGGATAGGCTATGTGGTGAATGTGAGAAATAAACGAACTGCAACTTGTACTCGAATACTATGAACCCGTACTCGAGTACGTTGCTTCCCATATTCGAGTACAAGAAACTAATGAGAAAAAACCTATGTGACCTTCCTGGCATAAATACGTAATTAATAATAGGCAAAGTTCAAACTAGGTCTCCATGTTTTTGAATGCACGCATGCGTTCTATTGCAAAGAACTCTATTTGGATACTCGAGTATAGGATGACATGTATTCGAATATAGGTTATTCAAGCACTCAACTAACAGTTTAATGAATTTGAACGTGGGATGCTATGTACCCGAGTATGTTATCCACTATTCATCATGGTTTATAGTTACTATTCATTGAGTTGCAATTCGTTATGGTTTAGGGGTTTGGCTTTTTGGTTTGCGATCAAGGGTTTTGGGGTTTGAGCATAGGTTTCCAATACTCAAGTAATATTTTCTTGTATTTGAAAACTGATGCTTTTTACCAGAGTGAGTTTTCCTCATACTCGAGTATAGGATGATATATACTCAACTAAAGGTTCATAGTGGTCAAGGACAAGTTTATTGCCTTTAAAATGGTAAGATGGAAAGTCAGGCTCCAAATCTTGATCTCGATGGTTTACCATGGTTCTGAATTTCTTACCGTTTCAGATTAGACCAACCTTGATTGGATAGTGATGATGGATAGGCTATGTGGTGAATGTGAGAAAATAAACGAACTGCAACTTGTACTCGAATACTATGAACCGTACTCTAGTACGTTGCTCCCATATTCGAGTACAAGAAACTAATAAAAAAAAACCTATGTGACCTTCCTGGCATGAATACGTGATTAATAATAGGCAAAGTTCAAACTAGGTCTCCATGTTTTTGAATGCACGCATGCGTTCTATTGCAAAGAACTCTATTTGGATACTCGAGTATAGGATGACATGTATTCGAATATAGGTTATTCAAGCTCTCAACTAAGTTTAATGAATTTGAACGTGGGATGCTATGTACCCGAGTATCTTATCCACTATTCATCATGGTTTATAGTTACTATTCATTGAGTTGCAATTCGTTATGGTTTAGGGGTTTGGCTTTTCGGTTTGCGATCAAGGGTTTTGGGGTTCGAGCATAGGTTTCCAATACTCAAGTAATATTTTCTTGTATTTGAAAACTGATGCTTTTTACAGAGTGAGTTTTCCTCATACTCGAGTATAGGATGATATATACTCAACTAAAGGTTCATAGTGGTCAAGGACAAGTTTATTGCCTTTAAAATGGTAAGATGGAAAGTCAGGCTCCAAATCTTGATCTCGATGGTTTACCATGGTTCTGAATGTCTGACCTTTTAGATTAGACCAACCTTGATTGGATAGTGATGATGGATAGGCTATGTGGTGAATGTGAGAAAATAAACGAACTGCAACTTGTACTCGAATACTATGAACCCGTACTCGAGTACGTTGCCTCCCATATTCGAGTACAAGAAACTAATAAAAAAAAACCTATGTGACCTTCCTGGCATGAATACGTAATTAATAATAGGCAAAGTTCAAACTAGGCTCCATGTTTTTGAATGCACGCATGCATTCTATTGCAAAGAACTCTATTTGGATACTCGTATAGGATGACATGTGGTTCGAATATAGGTTATTCAAGCTCTCAACTAACAGTTTAATGAATTTGAACGTGGGATGCTATGTACCCGAGTATCTTATCCACTATTCATCATGGTTTATAGTTACTATTCATTGAGTTGCAATTCGTTATGGTTTAGGGGTTTGGCTTTTCGGTTTGCGATCAAGGGTTTTGGGGTTCGAGCATAGGTTTCCAATACTCAAGTAATATTTTCTTGTATTTGAAAATTGATGCTTTTTACCAGAGTGAGTTTTCCTCATACTCGAGTATAGGATGATATATACTCAACTAAAGGTTCATAGTGGTCAAGGACAAGTTTATTGCCTTTAAAATGGTAAGATGGAAAGTCAGGCTCCAAATCTTGATCTCGATGGTTTACCATGGTTCTGAATGTTTACCTTTTCAGATTAGACCAACCTTGATTGGATAGTGATGATGGATAGGCTATGTGGTGAATGTGAGAAATAAACGAACTAGGCAACTTGTACTCGAATACTATGAACCCGTACTCGAGTACGTTGCTTCCCATATTTGAGTACAAGAAACTAATAAGAAAAAACCTATGTGACCTTCCTGGCATAAATACGTGATTAATAATAGGCAAAGTTCAAACTAGGGCTCCATGTTTTTGAATGCACGCATGCATTCTATTGCAAAGAACTCTATTTGGATACTCGAGTATAGGATGACATGTGGTCGAATATAGGTTATTCAAGCTCTCAACTAACAGTTTAATGAATTTGAACGTGGGATGCTATGTACCCGAGTATCTTATCCACTATTCATCATGGTTTATAGTTACTATTCATTGAGTTGCAATTCGTTATGGTTTAGGGGTTTGGCTTTTTGGTTTGCGATCAAGGGTTTTGGGGTTTCGAGCATAGGTTTCCAATACTCAAGTAATATTTTCTTGTATTTGAAAACTGATGCTTTTTACCAGAGTGAGTTTTCCTCATACTCAAGTATAGGATGATATATACTCAACTAAAGGTTCATAGTGGTCAAGGACAAGTTTATTGCCTTTAAAATGGTAAGATGGAAAGTCAGGCTCCAAATCTTGATCTCGATGGTTTACCATGGTTTTGAATGTCTAACCGTTTCAGATTAGACCAACCTTGATTGGATAGTGATGATGGATAGGCTATGTGGTGAATGTGAGAATAAACGAACTGCAACTTGTACTCGAATACTATGAACCCGTACTAGTAATTGCTTATTCATATTCGAGTACAAGAAACTAATAAGAAAAAACCTATGTGACCTTCCTGGCATAAATACGTAATTAATAATAGGCAAAGTTCAAACTAGGTCTCCATGTTTTTGAATGCACGCATGCATTCTATTGCAAAGAACTCTATTTGGATACTCGAGTATAGGATGACATGTGTTCGAATATAGGTTATTCAAGCACTCAACTAACAGTTTAATGAATTTGAACGTGGGATGCTATGTACCCGAGTATCTTATCCACTATTCATCATGGTTTATAGTTACTATTCATTGAGTTGCAATTCGTTATGGTTTAGGGGTTTGGCTTTTTGGTTTGCGATCAAGGGTTTTGGGGTTCGAGCATAGGTTTCCAATACTCAAGTAATATTTTCTTGTATTTGAAAACTGATGCTTTTTACCAGAGTGAGTTTTCCTCATACTCGAGTATAGGATGATATATACTCAACTAAAGGTTCATAGTGGTCAAGGACAAGTTTATTGCCTTTAAAATGGTAAGATGGAAAGTCAGGCTCCAAATCTTGATCTCGATGGTTTACCATGGTTCTAAATGTCTGACCTGTTTCAGATTAGTCCAACCTTGATTGGATAGTGATGATGGATAGGCTATGTGGTGAATGTGAGAAAATAAACGAACTGGCAACTTGTACTCGAATACTATGAACCCGTACTCGAGTACGTTGCCTCCCATATTCGAGTACAAGAAACTAATAAAAAAAAACCTATGTGACCTTCCTGGCATGAATACGTAATTAATAATAGGCAAAGTTCAAACTAGGTCTCCATGTTTTGAATGCACGCATGCATTCTATTGCAAAGAACTCTATTTGGATACTCGAGTATAGGATGACATGTATTCGAATATAGGTTATTCAAGCTCTCAACTAACAGTTTAATGAATTGAACGTGGGATGCTATGTACCCGAGTATCTTATCCACTATTCATCATGGTTTATAGTTACTATTCATTGAGTTGCAATTCGTTATGGTTTAGGGGTTTGGCTTTTTGGTTTGCGATCAAGGGTTTTGGGGTTCGAGCATAGGTTTCCAATACTCAAGTAATATTTTCTTGTATTTGAAAACTGATGCTTTTTACCAGAGTGAGTTTTCCTCATACTCGAGTATAGGATGATATATACTCAACTAAAGGTTCATAGTGGTCAAGGACAAGTTTATTGCCTTTAAAATGGTAAGATGGAAAGTCAGCTCCAAATCTTGATCTCGATGGTTTACCATGGTTCTGAATGTCTAACCTTTCAGTCCAACCTTGATTGGATAGTGATGATGGATAGGCTATGTGGTGAATGTGAGAAAATAAACGAACTGGCAACTTGTACTCGAATACTATGAACCCGTACTCGAGTACGTTGCTTCCCATATTCGAGTACAAGAAACTAATAAAAAAAAACCTATGTGACCTTCCTGGCATAAATACGTAATTAATAATAGGCAAAGTTCAAACTAGGTCTCCATGTTTTTGAATGCACGCATGCGTTCTATTGCAAAGAACTCTATTTGGATACTCGAGTATAGGATGACATGGTCGAATATAGGTTATTCAAACTCTCAACTAACAGTTTAATGAATTTGAACGTGGGATGCTATGTACCCGAGTATCTTATCCACTATTCATCATGGTTTATAGTTACTATTCATTGAGTTGCAATTCGTTATGGTTTAGGGGTTTGGCTTTTCGGTTTGCGATCAAGGGTTTTGGGGTTCGAGCATAGGTTTCCAATACTCAAGTAATATTTTCTTGTATTTGAAAACTGATGCTTTTTACCAGAGTGAGTTTTCCTCATACTCGAGTATAGGATGATATATACTCAACTAAAGGTTCATAGTGGTCAAGGACAAGTTTATTGCCTTTAAAATGGTAAGATGGAAAGTCAGGCTCCAAATCTTGATCTCGATGGTTTACCATGGTTCTGAATGTCTTACCATGTTTAGATTAGACCAACCTTGATTGGATAGTGATGATGGATAGGCTATATGGTGAATGTGAGAAATAAACGAACTTGCAACTTGTACTCGAATACTATGAACCCGTATTTTAGTATTGTTGCCTCCCATATTCGAGTACAAGAAACTAATAAAAAAAAACCTATGTGACCTTCCTGGCATGAATACGTAATTAATAATAGGCAAAGTTCAAACTAGGTCTCCATGTTTTTGAATGCACGCATGCGTTCTATTGCAAAGAACTCTATTTGGATACTCGAGTATAGGATGACATGTGTCGAATATAGGTTATTCAAGCTCTCAACTAACAGTTTAATGAATTTGAACGTGGGATGCTATGTACCGAGTATGTTATCCACTATTCATCATGGTTTATAGTTACTATTCATTGAGTTGCAATTCGTTATGGTTTAGGGGTTTGGCTTTTCGGTTTGCGATCAAGGGTTTTGGGGTTCGAGCATAGGTTTCCAATACTCAAGTAATATTTTCTTGTATTTGAAAATTGATGCTTTTTACCAGAGTGAGTTTTCCTCATACTCGAGTATAGGATGATATATATTCAACTAAAGGTTCATAGTGGTCAAGGACAAGTTTATTGCCTTTAAAATGGTAAGATGGAAAGTCAGGCTCCAAATCTTGATCTCGATGGTTTACCATGGTTCTGAATGTCTAACCTGTTTCAGATTAGTCCAACCTTGATTGGATAGTGATGATGGATAGGCTATGTGGTGAATGTGAGAAAATAAACGAACTGGCAACTTGTACTCGAATACTATGAACCCGTACTCACGTTGCTTCCCATATTCGAGTACAAGAAACTAATAAAAAAAAACCTATGTGACCTTCCTGGCATGAATACGTAATTAATAATAGGCAAAGTTCAAACTAGGTCTCCATGTTTTTGAATGCACGCATGCGTTCTATTGCAAAGAACTCTATTTGGATACTCGAGTATAGGATGACATGTGGTCGAATATAGGTTATTCAAGCTCTCAACTAACGTTTTTTGAATTTGAACGTGGGATGCTATGTACCGAGTATCTTATCCACTATTCATCATGGTTTATAGTTACTATTCATTGAGTTGCAATTCGTTATGGTTTAGGGGTTTGGCTTTTCGGTTTGCGATCAAGGGTTTTGGGGTTCGAGCATAGGTTTCCAATACTCAAGTAATATTTTCTTGTATTTGAAAACTGATGCTTTTTACTAGAGTGAGTTTTCCTCATACTCGAGTATAGGATGATATATACTCAACTAAAGGTTCATAGTGGTCAAGGACAAGTTTATTGCCTTTAAAATGGTAAGATGGAAAGTGGTCCAAATCTTGATCTCGATGGTTTACCATGGTTCTGAATGTCTGACCTATTTCAGATTAGACCAACCTTGATTGGATAGTGATGATGGATAGGCTATATGGTGAATGTGAGAAAATAAACGACTAGCAACTTGTACTGAATACTATGAACCCGTACTCTTTAGTACGTTGCCTCCCATATTCGAGTACAAGAAACTAATAAAAAAAAACCTATGTGACCTTCCTGGCATAAATACGTAATTAATAATAGGCAAAGTTCAAACTAGGTCTCCATGTTTTTGAATGCACGCATGCATTCTATTGCAAAGAACTCTATTTGGATACTCGTGTATAGGATGACATGTGGTCGAATATAGGTTATTCAAACTCTCAACTAACAGTTTAATGAATTGAACGGGATGCTATGTACCGAGTATGTTATCGACTATTCATGATGGTTTATAGTTACTATTCATTGAGTTGCAATTCGTTATGGTTTAGGGGTTTGGCTTTTTTTGCGATCAAGGGTTTTGGGTTTCGAGCATAGGTTTCCAATACTCAAGTAATATTTTCTTGTATTTGAAAATTGATGCTTTTTACTAGAGTGAGTTTTCCTCATACTCGAGTATAGGATGATATATACTCAACTAAAGGTTCATAGTGGTCAAGGACAAGTTTATTGCCTTTAAAATGGTAAGATGGAAAGTCAGGCTTCAAATCTTGATCTCGATGGTTTACCATGGTTCTAATGTCTGACCCTATTTCAGATTAGACCAACCTTGATTGGATAGTGATGATGGATAGGCTATGTGGTGAATGTGAGAAAATAAAAACTAGCAACTTGTTCGAATACTATGAACCCGTACACGAGTACGTTGCTTCCCATATTTGAGTACAAGAAACTAATAAGAAAAAACCTATGTGACCTTCCTGGCATAAATACGTGATTAATAATAGGCAAAGTTCAAACTAGGGCTCCATGTTTTTGAATGCACGCATGCATTCTATTGCAAAGAACTCTATTTGGATACTCGAGTATAGGATGACATGTGGTCGAATATAGGTTATTCAAGCTCTCAACTAAAGTTAATGAATTTGAACGTGGGATGCTATGTACCCGAGTATGTTATCCACTATTCATCATGGTTTATAGTTACTATTCATTGAGTTGCAATTCGTTATGGTTTAGGGGTTTGGCTTTTCGGTTTGCGATCAAGGGTTTTGGGGTTCGAGCATAGGTTTCCAATACTCAAGTAATATTTTCTTGTATTTGAAAACTGATGCTTTTTACCAGAGTGAGTTTTCCTCATACTCGAGTATAGGATGATATATACTCAACTAAAGGTTCATAGTGGTCAAGGACAAGTTTATTGCCTTTAAAATGGTAAGATGGAAAGTTAGGCTCCAAATCTTGATCTCGATGGTTTACCATGGTTCTAAATGTCTAACCTTTAGATTAGTCCAACCTTGATTGGATAGTGATGATGGATAGGCTATGTGGTGAATGTGAGAAAATAAACGAACTGGCAACTTGTACTCAATACTATGAACCCGTACTCGAGTACGTTGCCTCCCATATTCGAGTACAAGAAACTAATGAGAAAAAACCTATGTGACCTTCCTGGCATGAATACGTAATTAATAATAGGCAAAGTTCAAACTAGGTCTCCATGTTTTTGAATGCACGCATGCGTTCTATTGCAAAGAACTCTATTTGGATACTCGAGTATAGGATGACATGTGTTCGAATATAGGTTATTCAAGCTCTCAACTAACAGTTTAATGAATTTGAACGTGGGATGCTATGTACCGAGTATCTTATCCACTATTCATCATGGTTTATAGTTACTATTCATTGAGTTGCAATTCGTTATGGTTTAGGGGTTTGGCTTTTTGGTTTGCGATCAAGGGTTTTGGGGTTCGAGCATAGGTTTCCAATACTCAAGTAATATTTTCTTGTATTTGAAAACTGATGCTTTTTACCAAGAGTGAGTTTTCCTCATACTCGAGTATAGGATGATATATACTCAACTAAAGGTTCATAGTGGTCAAGGACAAGTTTATTGCCTTTAAAATGGTAAGATGGAAAGTCAGGCTCCAAATCTTGATCTCGATGGTTTACCATGGTTCTGAATGTCTACCGTTTTGATTAGACCAACCTTGATTGGATAGTGATGATGGATAGGCTATGTGGTGAATGTGAGAAATAATGAACTGCAACTTGTACTCGAATACTATGAACCCGTACTTTAGTACGTTGCCTCCCATATTACAAGAAACTAATAAAAAAAAACCTATGTGACCTTCCTGCATAAATACGTAATTAATAATAGGCAAAGTTCAAACTAGGTCTCCATGTTTTTGAATGCACGCATGCGTTCTATTGCAAAGAACTCTATTTGGATACTCGAGTATAGGATGACATGTGGTCGAATATAGGTTATTCAAGCTCTCAACTAAGTTTATGAATTTGAACGTGGGATGCTATGTACCCGAGTATCTTATCCACTATTCATCATGGTTTATAGTTACTATTCATTGAGTTGCAATTCGTTATGGTTTAGGGGTTTGGCTTTTCGGTTTGCGATCAAGGGTTTTGGGGTTCGAGCATAGGTTTCCAATACTCAAGTATATTTTCTTGTATTTGAAAACTGATGCTTTTTACCAAGAGTGAGTTTTCCTCATACTCGAGTATAGGATGATATATATCAACTAAAGGTTCATAGTGGTCAAGGACAAGTTTATTGCCTTTAAAATGGTAAGATGGAAAGTCAAGCTCCAAATCTTGATCTCGATGGTTTACCATGGTTCTGAATGTCTGACTTGTTTCAGATTAGACCAACCTTGATTGGATAGTGATGATGGATAGGCTATGTGGTGAATGTGAGAAATAAACGAACTGGCAACTTGTACTCGAATACTATGAACCCGTTACTCGAGTACGTTGCTTCCATATTCGAGTACAAGAAACTAATAAAAAAAAACCTATGTGACCTTCCTGGCATGAATACGTAATTAATAATAGGCAAAGTTCAAACTAGGTCTCCATGTTTTTGAATGCACGCATGCGTTCTATTGCAAAGAACTCTATTTGGATACTCGTGTATAGGATGACATGTATTGAATATAGGTTATTCAAGCTCTCAACTAACAGTTTAATGAATTTGAACGTGGGATGCTATGTACCGAGTATCTTATCCACTATTCATCATGGTTTATAGTTACTATTCATTGAGTTGCAATTCGTTATGGTTTAGGGGTTTGGCTTTTCGGTTTGCGATCAAGGGTTTTGGGGTTCGAGCATAGGTTTCCAATACTCAAGTAATATTTTCTTGTATTTGAAAACTGATGCTTTTTACCAGAGTGAGTTTTCCTCATACTCGAGTATAGGATGATATATACTCAACTAAAGGTTCATAGTGGTCAAGGACAAGTTTATTGCCTTTAAAATGGTAAGATGGAAAGTCAGACTCCAAATCTTGATCTCGATGGTTTACCATGGTTCTGAATGTTTCCTGTTTCAGATTAGTCCAACCTTGATTGGATAGTGATGATGGATAGGCTATGTGGTGAATGTGAGAAAATAACGAACTGGCAACTTGTACTCGAATACTATGAACCCGTAATCGAGTACGTTGCTTCATATCGAAGTAAGAAACTAATAAGAAAAAACCTATGTGACCTTCCTGGCATAAATACGTAATTAATAATAGGCAAAGTTCAAACTAGGTCTCCATGTTTTTGAATGCACGCATGCGTTCTATTGCAAAGAACTCTATTTGGATACTCGAGTATAGGATGACATGTGTTCGAATATAGGTTATTCAAGCTCTCAACTAACAGTTTAATGAATTTGAACGTGGGATGCTATGTACCCGAGTATGTTATCCACTATTCATCATGGTTTATAGTTACTATTCATTGAGTTGCTATTCGTTATGGTTTAGGGGTTTGGCTTTTTGGTTTGCGATCAAGGGTTTTGGGTTCGAGCATAGGTTTCCAATACTCAAGTAATATTTTCTTGTATTTGAAAATGCTTTTTACCAGTGAGTTTTCCTCATACTCGAGTATAGGATGATATATACTCAACTAAAGGTTCATAGTGGTCAAGGACAAGTTTATTGCCTTTAAAATGGTAAGATGGAAAGTTAAGCTCCAAATCTTGATCTCGATGGTTTACCATGGTTCTGAAATGTCTAGCACTGTTTCAGATTAGTCCAACCTTGATTGGATAGTGATGATGGATAGGCTATGTGGTGAATGTGAGAAATAAACGAACTGCAACTTGTACTCGAATACTATGAACCCGTACCGAGTACGTTGCCTTCCCATATTAGAGTACAAGAAACTAATAAAAAAACCTATGTGACCTTCCTGGCATGAATACGTAATTAATAATAGGCAAAGTTCAAACTAGGTCTCCATGTTTTTGAATGCACGCATGCATTCTATTGCAAAGAACTCTATTTGGATACTCGTATAGGATGACATGTGGTCGAATATAGGTTATTCAAGCTCTCAACTAACACTTTAATGAATTTGAACGTGGGATGCTATGTACCCGAGTATGTTATCCACTATTCATCATGGTTTATAGTTACTATTCATTGAGTTGCAATTCGTTATGGTTTAGGGGTTTGGCTTTTCGGTTTGCGATCAAGGGTTTTGGGGTTCGAGCATAGGTTTCCAATACTCAAGTAATATTTTCTTGTATTTGAAAACTGATGCTTTTTACCAGAGTGAGTTTTCCTCATACTCGAGTATAGGATGATATATACTCAACTAAAGGTTCATAGTGGTCAAGGACAAGTTTATTGCCTTTAAAATGGTAAGATGGAAAGTCAACTCCAAATCTTGATCTCGATGGTTTACCATGGTTCTAATGTCTGACCGTTTCAGATTAGACCAACCTTGATTGGATAGTGATGATGGATAGGCTATATGGTGAATGTGAGAAATAAACGAACTAGCAACTTGTACTCGAATACTATGAACCCGTACACGAGTACGTTGCTTCCCATATTTGAGTACAAGAAACTAATAAGAAAAAACCTATGTGACCTTCCTAGCATAAATACGTGATTAATAATAGGCAAAGTTCAAACTAGGGCTCCATGTTTTTAAATGCACGCATGCATTCTATTGCAAAGAACTCTATTTGGATACTCGAGTATAGGATGACATGTGGTCGAATATAGGTTATTCAAGCTCTCAACTAACAGTTTAATGAATTTGAACGTGGGATGCTATGTACCGAGTATCTTATCCACTATTCATCATGGTTTATAGTTACTATTCATTGAGTTGCAATTTGTTATGGTTTAGGGGTTTGGCTTTTCGGTTTGCGATCAAGGGTTTTGGGGTTCTAGCATAGGTTTCCAATACTCAAGTAATATTTTCTTGTATTTGAAAACTGATGCTTTTTACCAGAGTGAGTTTCCTCATACTCGAGTATAGGATGATATATACTCAACTAAAGGTTCATAGTGGTCAAGGACAAGTTTATTGCCTTTAAAATGGTAAGATGGAAAGTCAATGCTCAAATCTTGATCTCAATGGTTTACCATGGTTCTGAATGTCTAACCTTTAGATTAGACCAACCTTGATTGGATAGTGATGATGGATAGGCTATGTGGTGAATGTGAGAAAATAAACGAACTAGCAACTTGTACTCGAATACTATGAACCCGTACCGAGTACGTTGCTTCCCATATTTGAGTACAAGAAACTAATAAAAAAAAACCTATGTGACCTTCCTGGCATAAATACGTGATTAATAATAGGCAAAGTTCAAACTAGGGCTCCATGTTTTTAAATGCACGCATGCATTCTATTGCAAAGAACTCTATTTGGATACTCGAGTATAGGATGACATGTGGTCGAATATAGGTTATTCAAGCTCTCAACTAACTTAATGAATTGAACATGGGATGCTATGTACCGAGTATGTTATCCACTATTCATCATGGTTTATAGTTACTATTCATTGAGTTGCAATTCGTTATGGTTTAGGGGTTTGGCTTTTCGGTTTGCGGTCAAGGGTTTTGGGGTTCGAGCATAGGTTTCCAATACTCAAGTAATATTTTCTTGTATTTGAAAACTGATGCTTTTTACCAGAGTGAGTTTTCCTCATACTCGAGTATAGGATGATATATACTCAACTAAAGGTTCATAGTGGTCAAGGACAAGTTTATTGCCTTTAAAATGGTAAGATGGAAAGTCAAGCTCAAATCTTGATCTCGATGGTTTACCATGGTTCTAATGTCTAACCTGTTTTCAATTAGACCAACCTTGATTGGATAGTGATGATGGATAGGCTATGGTGAATGTGAGAAAATAACGAACTAGCAACTTGTACTCGAATACTATGAACCCGTACACGAGTACGTTGCTTCCCATATTTGAGTACAAGAAAAATAAAAAAAAACCTATGTGACCTTCCTAGCATAAATACATGATTAATAATAGGCAAAGTTCAAACTAGGGCTCCATGTTTTTAAATGCATGCATGCATTCTATTGCAAAGAACTCTATTTGGATACTCGAGTATAGGATGACATGTGGTCGAATATAGGTTATTCAAGCTCTCAACTAACAGTTTAATGAATTTGAACGTGGGATGCTATGTACCGAGTATGTTATCCACTATTCATCATGGTTTATAGTTACTATTCATTGAGTTGCAATTCGTTTTGGTTTAGGGGTTTGGCTTTCGGTTGCGGTCAAGGGTTTTGGGGTTCGAGCATAGGTTTCCAATACTCAAGTAATAATTTCTTGTATTTGAAAATTGATGCTTTTTACCAGTAAGTTTTCCTCACACTCAAGTATAGGATGATATACTGACTAAAGGTTCACAGTGGTCAAGGACAAGTTTATTGCCTTTAAAAGGTAAGATGGAAAGTTAGACTTAAATCTTGATCTCGATGGTTTGCCATGGTTCTAATGTCTAACCTTTCACCAGACCAACCTTGATTGGATAGTGATGATGGATAGACTATGTGGTGAATGTGAGAAAATAATGAACTAGCAACTTGTACTTCGAATACTATGAACCTATACTCGAGTACGTTGCTTCCCATATTTAGTACAAGAAACTAATAAAAAAAACCTATGTGACCTCCTGCATAAATACGTGATTAATAATAGGCAAAGTTCAAACTAGGGCTCCATGTTATTGAATGCACGCATGCATTATATTGCAAAGAACTCTATTTGAATACTCGAGTATAGGATGACATGTATTCAATATAGGTTATTCAAGCCCTCAATGAGTTAATGAATTGGAACGTGGGATGCTATGTATGTACGCCCAATTTTTACTGTAATTTTTACTGTCATTAGGAATTACCAATTCAGGAGGTAAATATTATATAAAATTTGAGACCAAACAATCCTTAATAAAGGAATATAACGTTAGAAGAGAAGTTAGGAAATTGTGCAATATTGTAACCAATTTTCTGGAGTGTAAAATGAAAATGCCCCTGAGGTTATTTTACTCAAAATGAGATTGTGGGCTCATCTCGTCCAAGGGATGTTTGATGTTAATAAGGGATTGTTTGTGTTATGTGTGTTAATAGAGGAGAAGAATCCTAATTTTAGTCCACGCTACAAATGACCAAAACGCCCCGCCGTTTAATTCCAATTTGTGGACTTAACCCGAACCTCACTAAAATGTGTTAAAAGGTGTTTTTAGGCCATGATTAACCATTGGTTAAGCTCGGGTGGCCTCGGGCAATTTTTAAGTAAAATGACCGTTTTGCCCGCCTCTGGAGTTTTAAATTTTGAGATTTTTGATTCGCTGAACGAAACCTAAGCAATATTAGGCTCAAATTAAAGCTTATTAAATTCTAATTATTAATCTAGTGTCAAAATTATTTATTTAGATTGATTAGAACCTAAAATTGCTTAAAACACCCAAATTGCTTAGTAATTCACTTAAACCCTTAACCGTAAATCTCAAATTGCATGAATACCTTGCCTACACCTAAAACATACATGGAACACACAAAATCCTCTTCCACAAGGCTGTAATGCACGAAATTATTCAATAAGTCAGAAAATTATTACACAAAAATCCAAAGAATGAAAACAAAGAATCATGAAAACATGGAAACATGATTCCATGTTTTAAGCCACCAAACAAAATGATTTTCTTCCTTATTTTTTTTCCTCTAATTTTTGGTCAGATTTCTTTCCTTCCTTTGTCCATTTATGAGCTGCAAAATCTCTATAAATAGGCATGCTTGAAGATAGTTTAGATGCTTAGTTCATAACTTACACAAATTCTAGTTCTTAGGAGCACCAAAAGCCTTTCTTTCTTTCTCTTGGCCAAATTCTCCCTTCAGCTTTTCAAGGATATTTTGCTTCATTTCACTCAAGGAAACCAAGTTCTCTTCCTTTTTCTTTCAAATCAAATTAGGTAGGGAGTTGTTTTTAAGTTTATTTCTATGTTTTGCTAAGTGTTGTTCTTGGTTCAAAATGATAATTTCATGGATTTTCTCTAGTTTTTCCATTTGGTTTTCTTCTTCCTTTTTCTTTAATCAATTCAGCCATATGGCCTAGGTGGGACTAAGATGATGGCTTGATGATGAGGACCTTGAGGGTGGGTTGTGAATTCATCACAAGTTAGGTCTCTAAAGCTTGAAAGTTCCACTTGATGCAAAACTTTAAAGAATAATATTTTTATGATGTTTTTATGATCTTGAGTTTAGAACTTGAAAGATGTATTTTGCACTTTGTCTTGCTAAGATATATTGGGTTGAATTTATATTTCTCTAAAGTCTTGGAGGAGCTCTAGTAAAGAAATAAAATGAACTTGCATCCATGTTTAAATTTATGCCTTGCATAACCATGTTTACTTTCTATGTCATCACTAAATTCTCAAGAATGAATAAATGAACTTGCATATTCATGTTTAAATTTCCAAGCTTGTGTAACACCCTAATAATTAACCCAATACACCTAGGTAGTATTGATTAATTACTAGACTTTACTCTTTGCTTCAGTCTTAATCATGCTTTGAAAATACTTAGTGAAATTAGAGCCATTTTTTTTAAAACATAATTGAAAATTTGCGACCGCTTAACGTGAATGGTAATTCAAATAAAGCAGAAAATAAATAGACATATCATGAAGAAACATATCATATTGGCTCCATCATATGACATCCATAATTACATATCACATAGATATTTTGCCTACCAACAAAATAAGACTAGGTGTAGGCAATCTAACAAAACATAAATAATATATGGATGGAAGGACATCCATTAATGGCACCTAGTAACATAAGGGGATAGGGATAGATATCTAAATAATAGCGATGAGAGGATCAAGTTCACTGACCAGGTGAAAGCCTTATGTGATTCACGAACGCTTCCTTTTATTTCTAAAGACGAGATGGAAAGAAAAATAGAGGGAGTGAGAAACTTATAAAAAGAATCTTAGTAGGGTACTCACCTCATGATGCATTGTGTCATCATCATCATCCCCAGAACCTCGGGTTATTATGAAATAATGAGCAAGCTAAGATTGATTTATTAAGTTTGAAAATATACTCTAAAGAGGTTCGTCTTTTAATCATGCGTCTTATAATGCATCATAAACTTAGCATGTCATGTATATAATGAACTTTTCCTTTCATATATAATAACATAGTTATGCATAAAATCACATCACATCCTCATCATCATTTCATAATACTATGCATAGCAGAACATCATATTTCTCATCATCATCTCATAAATACTATGCATAGTAGAACATCATATTCACATAATGCATTTACTTAGTTTCTTAGGTGACTTAAAGTTACTTTCATCATCATTTTCCTGGGCCACCCTATCTCACCCTTTTGGGAGTAATCTAGGTTATGAGCTCATACCTTACTAGTCGTCACTAGTATATACTTATCCCTTTTGATAAGTTAAAATCCGACTCTACCCTTTTGAGAAAGAACTAGGCAAAAGAATCACCTTTTCACCATCTATAGTCTTGACATTTAAAAGGATCATTTTCTTAATAAATTTTTTCACCACCTATAGTCTATGGGTCCAAAGGATTATTTTTCATAAGTTTAAGTCACCATTAAGTCTTAGCATGTTATATCATAATCATCAAGATGCATGAACATTCTATTGTTTGCAATAGCAACTATAACATGCAAGCCATGAAATCATTCAATATCTAATTCTTAGAGGCATTAGATCATCATAGCAACTGACATTCCAAAGCATCAACTCTCACATAGACTTATCATTTAAAACATCAATCAATATTATCAATTCTTACAGAAAGTTGTCTCATATTTCGAAACTCTAGAATGGGAACCTCAATTATTGAACTAATTAATTATGCATCTAAGGGATTCATTACCATCATTACCATTAATTATAAGCCTTAGGAACATTGTTCAACTATACTGGACATAGACAGTAAGTCATTCTTAAGGTTTTAGTATGTACAAGTTGCTTTTTACCTTTCTCGCCACGTCTTCCCTTCGAATGCCAAATTAATTACTAACCCAATTATGAATCATTCTCCCTTATCTAAACATAATAAAATCTGGTTCTTAAGGCCACTAAAGGTTCTGGACAGATATGATAATTTCATTATCTAGAGTTGTAGAAATCTTGTTTACGTTGTTTATAGCTAGTTCTCTTCTAACTTGCATATAATTGTTCCCTCATCAATAAACATAATAATCACAACTTTAAACATATTAAATCATCATACATTGGTAATAAACTCAGATTAGTGGCCAATCATGAACCCATAATCACATTTTAAGTGTAACAAAATACTAGTTTCTTGTAAAATCTTTGCAAGGCCTCAAATTTCTTTTAGAAACTAATTCTTTTTGCTAAACTTGAAAGAACTTCATGATTAAAATTCTCACTTAAGATAAGGAGCAAGTCTTGATCTAAGAGATTTATGTGATATCTTAGAATCATAAACATGCTATGCAACCTCATTTTAATCTTGTCATTATAAGGTGATAACTTGAAATTATAAACATGATATGCAAATCCATTTCTTTATCTTTAAGATTTAAGGTGATGACTTGAAAATTAAACATGATGCAAGAGCTTGAAATATAAACATGATGCAAGAACGGAGCGCGGTAGTCCGCATAAAGGACCAAGTTGAAAAAGAGAATCTTAGAAAAGGCTTACCGCATATTACCTGAAAGGGAGAAAAGAGAATTATTATTACATCTTTTTAAGCTCCAATCTCAAGACTTCTTAAAGAATTAATTCTTTAACTCCAATAATCTTATTTCTTTGCTTGTGATACTTGGGCAAGTCTTTGACTCTAGGATCTTTAGGTGATGACATAAAAATAAACATATCATGCGTTGATTCTTTTAGCCATTATAAAATAAAGTGAGAGCATAAAATAAATATGAGATGCATCTCTTTATTATCTTTGAAGATTAGTGACAACTTGAAACATAAACGTGAAATGCAAGCTTGGAAATTTAAACATGATTATGCAAGTTCATTTATTCATTCTGAGAATTTAGTGATGACATAGAAAGTAAACATGGTTATGCAAGGCATAAACTTAAACATGGATGCAAGTTCATTTTATTTCACTAGAGCTTCTTCAAGACTTTAGAGAAATATAAATTCAACCCAATATATCTTAGGAAGACAAAGTGCAAAATACATCTCTCAAGTTCTAAACTCAAGATCATAAAAACATCATAAAAATATTATTCTTTAAAGTTTTGCATCAAGTGGAACTTTCAAGCTTTAGAGACCTAACTTGTAATGGATTCACAACCCACCCTCAAGGTCCTCATCATCAAGCCATCATCTTAGTCCCACCTAGGCCACATGGCTGAATTGATTAAAGAAAAAGGAAGAAGAAAACCAAATGGAAAACTAGAAAATCCATGAAATTATCATTTTGAACCAAGAACAACACTTAGCAAAACATAGAAATAAACTAAAAACAACTCCCTACCTAATTTGATTTGAAAGAAAGGAAGAGAACTTGTTTCCTGAGTGAAATGAGAGTAATATCCTTGAAAAGCTGAAGGGAGAATTTGGCCAAGAAGAAAGAAAGAAGGCTTTTGGTGCTCCTAAGACTAGTATTTGTGTGTTATGAAAAGAAGGCTTTTGGTGCTCCTAAGACTAGTATTTGTGTAAGTTATGAACTAAGCATCTAAACTATCTTCAAGCATGCCTATTTATTGAGATTTTGCAGCTCATAAATGGACAAAGGAAGGAAAGAAATCTGACCAAAAATTAGAGGAAAAAATAAGGAAGAAAATCATTTTGTTTGGTGGCTTAAAACATGGAATCATGTTTCCATGTTTCATGATTCTTTGTTTTCATTCTTTGGATTTTTGTGTAATAATTTTCTGACTTATTACTCAATAATTTCGTGCATTACAGCCTTGTGGAAGAGGATTTTGTGTGTTCCATGTATTTTTTAGGTGTAGGCAAGGTATTCATGCAATTTAGAGAATTTAGGTTAAGGGTTTAAGTGAATTACTAAGCAATTTGGGTGTTTTAAGCAATTTTAGGTTCTAATCATTCTAAATAAATAATTTTGACTCTAGATTAATAATTAGAATTTAATAAGCTTTAATTTAGCCTAATATTGCTTAGGTTTCGTTGGCAATCAAAAATCTCAAAAATTGTAAAACTCAAAGAGCGGGGCAAAACGTCATTTTACTTAAAAATTGCCAGCCACCGAACTTAACCAATGGTTAATCATGGCCTAAAAACACCTTTTAACACATTTTAGTGAGGTTTGGTTAAGTGGGACGCAATTGGAGTTAAAACCCAAAGGCGTTTTGGTCATTTGGCCTGTGCCCAAAACCAAAATTAATTCTCCTCTATTAACACACATAACACAAACAATCCCTTATTAACATCAAAACATCCCTTGAGGATGGGTGGGGCCCAACCTCATTCTAAAATAACCTTAGGGGCATTTTGGTCATTTTCCTCTCCAGAAAATTGGGGTTTGCAATATTTGCACGAATTGCTCCTAACTTCTTTCTAACGTTACATCCCTTATTGATTGTTTGGTCTCAAATTTTATATAATATTTACCTACGGATTCTGTAATTCCTAATGACAGTAAAAATTCACAAAAATTGGGCGTTAGACTTTGCATTTTCACGTTTATGTTTCAAGTTGTCACTTAATCTTCAAAGATAATAAAGAGGATGCATCTCATATTTATTTTATGCTCGCTTTTTTTTATAATGGCTAAAAGAATCAACGCATGACATGTTTATTTTTATGTCATCACCTAAAGATCCTAGAGCTCAAAGACTTGCCCAAGTATCACAAGCAAAGAAATAAGATTATTGGAGTTAAAGAATTAATTCTTTAGTTTTAGATGGAGCTTAAAAAGATGTAATAATAAATCTTCCTTCTTTTTAGTTCCTTTCGTTTGGGGCTCGAATTTCTTTAAGATTCTTTTCTCCTTCACTTGGTCTATCTGACTACCGCTTCAGGTTCTTGCATCATGTTTATATTTCAAGCTCTTGCATCATGTTTAATTTTCAAGTCATCACCTTAAATCTTAAAGATAAAGAAATGGATTTGCATATCATGTTTATAATTTCAAGTTATCACCTTATAGTGACAAGATTAAAATGAGGTTGCATAGCATATTTATGATTCTAAGATATCACATAAATCTCTTAAGATCAAGACTTGCTCCTTTTATAAGTGAGAATTTTAATCATGAAGATTTTCAAATTTAGCAAAAAGAATTAGTTTCTAAAATAAATTTGAGGCCTTGCAAGATTTACAAGAAACTAGTATTCCATGTACACTTAAAATGTGATTATGATAGGTTCATGATTCAGCCACTAATCTGAGTTTATTACCAATGTATGATGATGATTTAATATGTTTAAAGTTGTGATTATTATGTTTATTGATGAACAACAATTATATGCAAGTTAGAAGAGAAACTAGCTATATAAACAAGTAAACAAGATTTCTAGAACTCTAGATAATGAAATTTATACAATTCTTCTGGAACCTGTAGTAGCCTTAAGAACCAATTTTATTATGTTTAGATAAGGGAGAATGATTTATAATTGGGTTAGTAATTAATTTTGGCATTCTAGGGAAGACAATCAGAAAAGGTTAAAAACGCAACTTCTACAGACCAAACCTTAAGAAATGACTTACCTCTCTATGCTGCCCTTATAGTCTAATAATGTTCCTAAGGCTTATAATTAATGGTAATGATGGTAATGAATCCTTAGATGCATAATTAATTAGTTCAATAGTTGAGGTTGCCCGATTCTAGAGTTTCGATTGTTTACAACTTCGGTAAGAATTGATGATGATGCCTCATTGATGTTTTCAATGATAAGTCTATGTAGAGATTTGATGCTTTGGATGTAAGATTATATGATGTAATGCCTACCTAGAATTTGATATTATTGAATGATTTCATGGCTTGCATGTTATAGTTGCTATTACAAACAATGAGAATGTTCATGCATCTTGATGATTATGATATAACATGCTAAGACTTAATGGTGACTTAAACTTATGAGGAAATGATCCTTTGACCCATCAGACTATAGGTGGTGAAAGGCCAATCCTAGAAATGATCCTTTAGACCCATCAGACTATAGATGGTGAAAAGGTGATTCTTACCCCTAGTTCTCTCAAAAGGGTAGAGTTTGGGATTTAACTTATCAAAAGGGATAAGTATATGCTAGTGACGACTAGAAAGGTATGAGCTCATAACCGATTACTCCTAAAGGGTGGAGTATAAAGGTGGCCCAGGAAAATGATGATGAAAGTAACTTTAAGTCACCTAAGAAACTAAGTAAATGCATTATGTGAATATGATGTTCTACTATGCATAGTATTTATGAGATGATGATGAGAAATATGATGTTCTGCTATGCATAGTATTATGAAATGATGATGAGGAATGTGATGTGATTTTATGCATAACTATGTTATTATATATGAAAGGAAAAGTTCATTATATACATGACATGCTAAGTTTATTAATATTATAAGACGCATGATTTATTAAACTCTAAAGTATATTTTCAAACTTAATAAATCAATCTTAGCTTGCTCATTATTTCATAATAACCAGGAGGTTCTGGGGATGATGATGATGACACAATGCATCATGAGGTGAGTACCTCCGAGATTCTTTTTATAAGTTTCTCCTCCCCATTTTTCTTTCCATCTCGTCTTTAAACAATAAAGAAGCATTGTGAATCACATTGAGGCTTTCACCTGGTAGTTGAACTTGATCCTGCTAGTTTACTGATATTTCAGGATCTATCCCTATCCCTGAGTGTTATTACTAGGTGCCATTAATGGATGTCCTTCCATCCATATATTATTTATGTTTTGTTAGATTGCCTACACCTAGTCTTATTTTGTTGGTAGGCAAAATATCTATGTGATATGTAATTATGGATGTCATATGATGGAGCCAATATGATATGTTTCTTCATGATATGTCTATTCATTTTGCTTTTATTTTTTATTATCATTCACGTTAAGCCGGCTGACGTTTCAATTATGTTTTAAAAAAAATGGCTCGATTTCACTAAGTATTTTCAAAGCATGATTAAGAAGCTGGAGCAAAGAGTAAAGTCTAGTAATTAATCAGATCCTGCCTAGGTGTATTGGGTTAATTATTAGGGTGTTGCTATGACCCGAGTATGTTATCCACTATTCATCATGGTTTATAGTTACTATTCATTGAGTTGCAATTCGTTATGGTTTAGGGGTTTGGCTTTTCTGTCTCAAGGGTTTTGGGTTCGAGCATAGGTTTCCAATACTCAAGTAATAATTTCTTGTATTTGAAAACTGATGCTTTTTACCAGAGTGAGTTTTCCTCATACTCGAGTATAGGATGATATATACTCAACTAAAGGTTCACAGTGGTCAAGGACAAGTTTATTGCCTTTAAAAATAAGATGGAAAGTCAAACTCCAAATCTTGATCTCGATGGTTTACCATGGTTCTAATGTCTAGCACTTTTAAGATTAGACCAACCTTGATTGGATAGTGATGATGGATAGGCTATGTGGTGAATGTGAGAAAATAAACGAACTAGCAACTTGTACTCGAATACTATGAACCCGTACTAGTAATTGCTTCCCATATTGAGTACAAGAAACTAATAAAAAAAAACCTATGTGACCTTCCTGGCATAAATACGTGATTAATAATAGGCAAAGTTCAAACTAGGGCTCCATGTTTTTGAATGCACGCATGCATTCTGCAAAGAACTCTATTTGGATACTCGAGTATAGGATGACATGTATTCGAATATAGGTTATTCAAGCTCTCAACTACAGTTTAATGAATTTGAACGTGGGATGCTATGTCCGAGTATGTTATCCACTATTCATCATGGTTTATAGTTACTATTCATTGAGTTGCTATTCGTTATGGTTTAGGGGTTTGGCTTTTCGGTTGCGGTCAAGGGTTTTGGGGTTCGAGCATAGGTTTCCAATACTCAAGTAATAATTTCTTGTATTTGAAAACTGATGCTTTTTACCAAAGTGAGTTTTCCTCATACTCGAATATAGGATGATATATACTTAACTAAAGGTTCACAGTGGTCAAGGACAAGTTTATTGCCTTTAAAATGGTAAGATGGAAAGTCAAGCTCCAAATCTTGATCTCGATGGTTTACCATGGTTCTAATGTCTACCTTTTATTAGACCAACCTTGATTGGATAGTGATGATGGATAGGCTATGTGGTGAATGTGAGAAAACAAACGAACTAGCAACTTGTACTCGAATACTATGAACCTTTATCCAATTGCTTTATTTGAGTACAAGAAACTAATAAAAAAAAACCTATGTGACCTTCCTGGCATAAATACGTGATTAATAATAGGCAAAGTTCAAACTAGGGCTCCATGTTTTTGAATGCACGCATGCATTCTATTGCAAAGAACTCTATTTGGATACTCGAGATAGGATGACATGTATTCAATATAGGTTATTCAAGCTCAACTAACAGTTTAATGAATTTGACGTGGGATGCTATGTACCGAGTATGTTATCCACTATTCATCATGGTTTATAGTTACTATTCATTGAGTTGCTATTCGTTATTGTTTAGGGGTTTGGCTTTGGCTTATTAAGGTTTTTGGGGTTCGAGCATAGGTTTCCAATACTCAAGTAATATTTCTTGTATTTGAAACTGATGCTTTTTACCAGAGTGAGTTTTCCTCATACTCGAGTATAGGATGATATATATCAACTAAAGGTTCACAGTGGTCAAGGACAAGTTTATTGCCTTTAAAATGGTAAGATGGAAAGTCAAACTTAAATCTTGATCTCGATGGTTTACCATGGTTCTGAATGTCTGACCTATTTCAAGACCAACCTTGATTGGATAGTGATGATGGATAGGCTATGTGGTGAATGTGAGAAAAAAACGAACTAGCAACTTGTACTCGAATACTGAACCCGTAGTACGTTGCTTCCCATATTTGAGTACAAGAAACTAATAAAAAAAAACCTATGTGACCTTCCTGGCATAAATACGTGATTAATAATAGGCAAAGTTCAAACTAGGGCTCCATGTTTTTGAATGCACGCATGCATTCTATTGCAAAGAACTCTATTTGGATACTCGAGTATAGGATGACATGTATTCGAATATAGGTTATTCAAGCTCTCAACTAACAGTTTAATGAATTTGAACGTGGGATGCTATGTCCAGAGTATCTTATCCACTATTCATCATGGTTTATAGTTACTATTCATTGAGTTGCAATTCGTTATGGTTTAGGGGTTTGGCTTTTCGGTTTGCGATCAAGGGTTTTGGGGTTCGAGCATAGGTTTCCAATACTCAAGTAATATTTTCTTGTATTTGAAAATGATGCTTTTTACCAGTGAGTTTTCCTCATACTCGAGTATAGGATGATATATACTCAACTAAAGGTTCATAGTGGTCAAGGACAAGTTTATTGCCTTTAAAATGGTAAGATGGAAAGTCAGCTCCAAATCTTGATCTCGATGGTTTACCATGGTTCTAATGTTTAACCAACCTTGATTGGATAGTGATGATGGATAGGCTATGTGGTGAATGTGAGAAATACCAACCCTTAATTCATTACGTTGCTTCCCATATTCGAAGTACAAGAAACTAATAAAAAAAAACCTATGTGACCTTCCTGGCATAAATACGTGATTAATAATAGGCAAAGTTCAAACTAGGTCTCCATGTTTTTGAATGCACGCATGCATTCTATTGCAAAGAACTCTATTTGGATACTCGAGTATAGGATGACATGTATTCGAATATAGGTTATTCAAACTCTCAACTAACAGTTTAATGAATTTAAAATGGGATGCTATGTACCGAGTATGTTATCCACTATTCATCATGGTTTATAGTTACTATTCATTGAGTTGCAATTCGTTATGGTTTAGGGGTTTGGCTTTTCATTGCGATCAAGGGTTTTGGGGTTCGAGCATAGGTTTCCAATACTCAAGTAATATTTTCTTGTATTTGAAAACTGATGTTTTTACCAGTGAGTTTTCCTCATACTCGAGTATAGGATGATATATACTCAACTAAAGGTTCATAGTGGTCAAGGACAAGTTTATTGCCTTTAAAATGGTAAGATGGAAAGTTAACCAAATCTTGATCGATGGTTTACCATGGTTCTAAATGTCTTACCTGTTTCAGATGAGACCAACCTTGATTGGATAGTGATGATGGATAGGCTATGTGGTGAATGTGAGAAATAAACGAACTGCAACTTGTACTCGAATACTATGAACCCGTACTCGAGTACGTTGCTTCCCATATTGAGTACAAGAAACTAATAAAAAAAACCTATGTGACCTTCCTGGCATAAATACGTGATTAATAATAGGCAAAGTTCAAACTAGGTCTCCATGTTTTTGAATGCACGCATGCTTCTATTGCAAAGAACTCTATTTGGATACTCGAGTATAGGATGACATGTGGTCGAATATAGGTTATTCAAGCTCTCAACTAACAGTTTAATGAATTTGAACGTGGGATGCTATGTACCCGAGTATGTTATCCACTATTCATCATGGTTTATAGTTACTATTCATTGAGTTGCAATTCGTTATGGTTTAGGGGTTTGGCTTTTCGTTTGCGATCAAGGGTTTTGGGGTTCGAGCATAGGTTTCCAATACTCAAGTAATATTTTCTTGTATTTGAAAACTGATGCTTTTTACCAGAGTGAGTTTTCCTCATACTCGAGTATAGGATGATATATACTCAACTAAAGGTTCATAGTGGTCAAGGACAAGTTTATTGCCTTTAAAATGGTAAGATGGAAAGTCAAGCTCCAAATCTTGATCTCGATGGTTTACCATGGTTCTAATGTCTAACTGTTTAGATGAGACCAACCTTGATTGGATAGTGATGATGGATAGGCTATGTGGTGAATGTGAATAAACGAACTAGCAACTTGTACTCGAATACTATGAACCCTACTCGAGACGTTGCTTCCATATTCGAGTACAAGAAACTAATGAAAAAAACCTATGTGACCTTCCTGGCATAAATACGTGATTAATAATAGGCAAAGTTCAAACTAGGTCTCCATGTTTTTGAATGCACGCATGCATTCTATTGCAAAGAACTCTATTTGGATACTCGAGTATAGGATGACATGTATTCGAATATAGGTTATTCAAGCTCTCAACTGAAGTTTAATGAATTTGAACGTGGGATGCTATGTACCCGAGTATGTTATCCACTATTCATCATGGTTTATAGTTACTATTCATTGAGTTGAATTCGTTATGGTTTAGGGGTTTGGCTTTTCGGTTTGCTTTCAAGGGTTTTGGGGTTCGAGCATAGGTTTCCAATACTCAAGTAATATTTTCTTGTATTTGAAAACTGATGCTTTTTACCAGAGTGAGTTTTCCTCATACTCGAGTATAGGATGATATATACTCAACTAAAGGTTCATAGTGGTCAAGGACAAGTTTATTGCCTTTAAAATGGTAAGATGGAAAGTCAACTCCAAATCTTGATCTCGATGGTTTACCATGGTTCTGAATGTCTTACCTTCAGATTAGACCAACCTTGATTGGATAGTGATGATGGATAGGCTATGTGGTGAATGTGAGAAAATAAACGAACTGCAACTTGTACTCGAATACTATGAACCCGTACTCGAGTACGTTGCTTCCCATATTCGAGTACAAGAAACTAATAAAAAAAACCTATGTGACCTTCCTGGCATAAATACGTGATTAATAATAGGCAAAGTTCAAACTAGGTCTCCATGTTTTTGAATGCACGCATGCGTTCTATTGCAAAGAACTCTATTTGGATACTCGAGTATAGGATGACATGGTCGAATATAGGTTATTCAAGCTCTCAACTAATAGTTTAATGAATTTGAACGTGGGATGCTATGTACCCGAGTATCTTATCCACTATTCATCATGGTTTATAGTTACTATTCATTGAGTTGCAATTCGTTATGGTTTAGGGGTTTGGCTTTTCGGTTTGCGATCAAGGGTTTTGGGGTTCAAGCATAGGTTTCCAATACTCAAGTAATATTTTC